>BQNB010050243.1:0-36292 GCA_026074375.1 Tanacetum coccineum | reverse complement strand
CAAGTCACAAGTGGTCATGGTTTTCATCGGCTTTGCATACACAACATAATAATACCATAATATCATGTATTAACAAGGTGTTGGCTAAGTCCATGGCCAAACATGCATGTATTTGCCATGGAAACAAAATGATTAACAAGAAATAAATTAACTAGAATTAAAACCCTGATTTGTACGTGTAACCAATGGCTCAAGGATCATTTAGTACTATATTAAAGACCTTATAAAAACTATATTAATTTAGAAATTAATGCCCAAGGGGCTGATTTAAAACCGATTCAAGAATCGTTCCAAAACGCGCTATTTAGGCCCTTTTACACGTACCCGATAACAAAACCAATTAAAGTATGCATAACAAATGGCTGTGGGATCAAAAATACCAGATCATAAGACCCTATTTGGATCAAATTATTTTCAAAAAAATAGGCCCTAGGGGCTGTTTTAAATATTAGCTGAGTCATTCATGATTAGATATGGATTAACATTATCCTTTGTCATGAGATAATTGATTCTCTTAGCTGTATGCATTAATTGTGATTATGAGCCAATCCCATTATAGTCGATAGTTTTCTTGGATAGTCTTAGGACTCATGTGTATATAAAGTTCGCTTGTGAATGAATAAAGATCATGGGAATTCTCCTTCTAATATGGTATCGAGCTAGAAAGATCCTTAAAACACCAATTTTTTTTCACCTCATCACAATATAGTTGTCCTCCAGTCATCGGCAATTCGCCAATGATTTGGAGGGATCCCAAACACATTTATTTTATTTTACGCTTTTTGTCTCTAAATAATCAGCTCGTATGAGCTCTATGTATGTGTTGTGTGATGGTGTATTGTTCTTATCTCAATATGTGTGCATGCTTCTCTTTGGTTAAGCTTATTACAGAAGTGCATCCCATCATCGAGATGGATGGGAATCTCTCGTATTATGTTGATATAGCCATCAATCATCAAACTTTGTCTTTTAATCTTTGTTTTAACAGCAGAGATCTTTGTAGATTTTGAAAATAGTTGGTTGTTAATTTGTCGCTCCTACCTAAAGGCAAAGTAACCCATGGCGTAAAAATAAACATCACGCAAAGGAGGAAGCCGCAAGCAATAAACCACTATGCCTCAAAATACAATTATGTTTCCGTTCAAACAAACAACAAAGAAGATGAAGAAACCACCGGAGATCATTATATTTTTCAAAAATAGTTGGTCAAAAAATTTGCACACCTACTAAAGGCAAAGCAAGCCACGCAAAGGAGGATGTCGTAAGTAGCAAAACAACTATGCCGACACATACAATTATTATTCTGTCTCAATAAATAATAAAGAAGTTGAAAAAAGAAGCAGTGCTTTACAACTTATATTCCAGTTTGTCCGTCGAGAAGCCTCCCGTTCAAACTGCGAGGAGTATTATCTGAGTCATTCATGATTAGATATGGATTGACATTATCCTTTGTCATGATATAATTGATTCTCTTAGATGTATGCATTAATTGTGATTATGGGCCTATCCCATTATAGTCGGCAGTTTCCTTGGATAGTCCTAAGACTCATGGGTATATAAAGTTGGCTTGTGAATGAATAAAGATCATGGGGAATTCTCCTTCTAATATGGGACTATCCAAGGAAACTACCGACTATAATATGATAGGCCTATAATTACAATTAATGCATACAGCTAAGAGAATCAATTATCTCATGACAAAGGATAATGTCAATCTATATCTAATCATGAATGACTCAGCTAATATTAAAATCTTCCTTCTGAATCCATCAAAAACACGTGTTTTTAGCCATTTTTACGCATACAAGATGATCATATGACATCATATGATGGCTCTGATACCACTATAGGTGCTAAATTAAATGAATAACATATAAACAAATATTAAATGTAGCGGAACAAGCACCTATCAACAGATCCATAGAGTCATATGATGAATCAAATAAAAACAAGTAAAGTAATACCTTTTTAGCGTGATCGGTAGAATCAACCGGTGACCTTCACCCTAGCACGAAACACCAAATGAAACCAAGTGATCAAATGAAGATCACCTCTATGATGCATCCACACTACACTTCCTTATATACCAATTGATGCTAGTCTAAACCCTGTAACTTTAGATTTCACTTTGAATAATCAAGATATAAAGTGATGGGAAAATAAGAACACAAAAGCCAGAGAGCGTCCGGTCAACGGGTAGCGGAGTCCAGTCTGTCGGTATACTTCGATGTTATCGTATTTTTACAAAGTTATTAAACAGAGGAGTACTATTACGTTTTATTCAGCGCCTTTTCGATTATAGCGCGTTCAGTCCGTCGTTTACACAAATTTAAATCGAGCTATCTTTAGTACGTCGTAATTTTTTATATTTGCATAAGCGAAGTGATCGGGGTTTATTTAGGTTCATCCGAGCCGCCGGTTATCTTTTGGCGTTTATACCTTGAGCCCTTTAGCGTCAACTGGGAAGAAACTTATTTTAACATCGTCACGCCGACTCCACTCTTTTAGGCGTTCTACCTTCCTCAACCGGTTTTTCCGGTTGTGGGGTGTGGAAGCGCATTTTTAATTCGGTCTTTTTACGCGGGTATCTCGTTTATACCAGCAATTCGCCGTACAAGTGTGGGGGGGGGGTGTGGGGGCATCGGGACGAGTATTTTCCCAGCAGGTTATTTTTTTTTTACTTTTACGTAGTTCGTTCCTTCTTTACTTTTACGAGTACGTATCGTTTTTTATATCCCGTCCGGAAGGCCGGCGTTTAGCGGTGGATTATCCAGGCACAGTCCGCAGATACGTCGTACCTATCCGATCTATCGTTTTAGATCCAGATCGTCAGCCGTTCTTTTCACGCGCCTAGTCATTTTTATCTTTCCCTTCTTCGAGTCTTTTATTACTACATTAATTATTTAACGTAGTCACATTTAGGGTAAAGTTTTATATTTCGGCGAGTAAAGTGTTTACTTAATTTTAACACCGTTTATGGAATTCGTAGAAGGGCTCGCCTTCATAATTACCATCCTAGTTATTCTTTACGGTCCAGGCCACCGCTAACAAGCCGCGGGGCATTTCAAAACGCGAGTGTAAACAACCAGGGGTTTTTTTTATTGTCAGATCGATCCGATACGGAATCGACGCTTTTTGTATTGATCAGTTTTATCGGTACTTCGCTCGGTGTTTTCACTACCTTACAATCATTGTTTATCGTATAGTGTTATAAAGTGATTTGGCGCGTAGGCGTTCCCTAGCGCACGTCCGTTTCGCGTAACACGAGATTTAGTAGCTTTTCCGGTTACGTCGGCACTTTCGAAGCGCAAACGACCTCTATTTCCATTTCACAACAGAAGTATATTTTCCAAGTTCTATCTCTTCTCTCTGGTCTAAACTCTACCCTTTTACTCTCGTACCCCATCAATAATAGTCCGCTACATCGAACTACATTCGTGTCTCATAAGCCACTTTCTACCGTTCTGTGGACGCGGCCGTATTACTCGCTCCATCTAAGAACTTGGTCTAGTCATATCCAACCAGGACGGGGTAGTCGCCAAACTCCGTCTGCCACGCACATACTAAATTTCCTGTGCACCTTACTAAACCAATACACTCACGCTACTACTCTAAACTCATTATTCCGGGTAACATAACGGTAAATCGTTTCCGACCCTATGCTAATCCTGCATTTTGTACTCCGCTAGGCATGTCCGTGGTTCGACTTTAAGGATACACCAAACGCAGAGTCTAGATCCGTATCTCGTCCAACCGTAACATCATTCCGTTTCTCGGGCCCCCCAAATAACTTCCTCTCAATAAACTTTACTTTCTCTAACCGCCGTGACACCCGCTAAAAAACCTTACGTCCGAGTCGGAACTCTTATTTGAACTGAAAATGCACAACGATGCTTGAGATCTCTCCGTATTACACCGTAATTATTCACTATTCTCTGTTAACACATTCCTCCATTTTTAAATCCCGATGGTCCCTGCACTCTGGTGAAAAAATCAATTTCTTATCAAACATATACACTACGAACCATTCCTAACTTAACAATTCAAAAACCGCATCACTGACTTCAACTACCCATTCCTAAAAAAACTACACTCTAATCCTGTACAAAATAACCGTAACTCAACGGTTATAACTCATCAAACACGACGCTTATACATAACCTGGTACCATGCTACAATACAATCTAAACCTCCCACTCACGTTCTCGAAATTCCTCCCAAATACGTAAAACGTCGTCTACAGTTAAAAGTTCCGCCACAAATCAGTATACTATTTCACTCAAACACCCCTAGTTCCTCGGGCGTATCCCACGCATTAAATCTATCCTAAAATATACAAGTCAGGTTACTTACCGTAACACTGATCCCCACTCTAAAAACAGTCTTACTGACTACCTCTTATACTCAGCTCTAATTACTATTATCATTTAAATACGGATCGCCGTCGAATACCACCGGTCAGACTCACTCCCCAGTCTCATAATATGAGACAACCACACTACCGGGTAATATACACGTCTATAACGGAGTACCTGTGAAATCCCAAGAACGTTTGGGAACACTTTTCTATTCCAATCGCCCTGCGGGTCGACGTTCGAACGTCCGTTATTTCTTTCGTTAACGCGAAACACGGTTCAACATGCGAATCCGGTGCGGCGTCCCGGATTAACTATACTTTCCAAAACAGATTCAAACCGTACTTCGGATTCTTTACCTGAGCGCGGGACTTCGCGCGAGGATTCCTGGCTGGCAGTATATGTAGTGGATTCTTTTCTGTGTTTCGAACTACCACAGGTCAGTATATATATAGATTTAAAGACGTACACTAGTTTTTAGTTTTTAGGGCCGGTATGGAGACTACGGGCAAGGAATATACATAGTTATTCGATTAAACAGGAGAGTTAAGTTTCATATTTACACTTAAATCTTATTTTGGCTCTAAATACGGAACCAGTTTCAAGCGTAAGGTAGTTGAATAGAGAATACGTAGACCTCTTAGTTTACGGTTTATCAGTTAAAATATTTAGTATATAGACGTTAAAGTAGAATTTTTCTATTTTTTATTTAGGTTTCGTTAGAGCAGTGTATCTTTTAACTGGCGTGTAGTAATAAGAAGCCCTTTAGTAGTAGTTTAACAGGTTATAGCGGTATTCTCGGCTTAGTTTAGAGGATACATAACATTTCGGTTTTTTAAGTTAGTTCCGGAGTAGTTTTTCTTACCTCGTAAGGCGATTTTGGTTATTATTCCTTCACATCGTACACGGGGGCGATCTGTGCGTCTTTATAAAGGCGTTTATTATAGACCTTTTAATCTTCGGGGTCCGCTTCGCTCGATCAATTAGGCGTAAAGGGTTTTGTTAACGATTCGGCGTCTCGTACGCTTTTTTCGAGGTCCCATCTTGTCGTTAGGATTTTTTATAATTCGTCCGGGTTCTCGTAAGTTACGTGTCTTTTCTTTAAAGTTTTTTTAATTTTTTTTCTCTCACTGGGGGTGTGCCTTCGAGAAAGGGGGATTTATTTTTCGCGTAGTAAATAAGGTTTGCCGGATTCGCACTAAAGGTTTTTATTATTTTTATCAGGTTTCCAGTTTCATCGATTCTTAATAGCGGCGTTTTTTAAGATTTCACTTATTCTTTAAAGATTAGATTAGTGGAGTATTCTTTACGCCCTCGGCGTCTTCCTTTTTCGTTCTACAATACTTTTGACGTGAAGCGAGCAAGTTAGTAGTAAGAATCGATCTTTTGTTCTCGTTTCTTTTCTTTTCTTCATATGATACGGGTAGTTTCACAGGTTCTTTTAGTCTTTATAGTTTCTCGGTTAACGTAGGAGACGTATAAGTTTTACGGGTCAGATACCTAGAGTTATCCACGCTCTCCAGTTCGGCAGAGTCGACGCAGTTCCGTTAATCGAAGATAGATATTAAACAGTTATTTTTAGCAACTTGTCGTATGGAGGAAATTAATTAGAAGTAGGCAGAGTTTTAGAGTCGCGTATTTTTATTTTTAATTTTTTCGAAGGCTTATAGATTGGTGCAGAGTAGTACAAGTCGGTGGTAGTACGTAGCGTTATCGGTGTCAGGTAGAAATCTACGTAGGAGGAGATATTAGGGACGTTAAGTAGGCAATTTTTCCTTAGGGTTTTTATTCCTATAAGAGAGAGCATCGAGTGTTCATTAGAAAAGTGTCAAAGATTTGAAAAAGTAACAAGAGGCTTTTTTAATTTCATCGATCTTTATAGAGTTAATATTTTTAGTTAAAGGGGAAGGTTTTTCGTTAAGAGTTAATTCATTAGGGAGTCGAGAGTTAGGTTTTTTGTTTAGCGGGCTTTTCCTAGACGAAGGGTTAGCACGCTTTTACGTTTACGCTCAAATTAGGTTCTCACTTCTTTCCAAATTTTTTCATACGATAGGCGTTTCTTTTTAGAAAAGGAATTTCCTAGATTATTTAAGGTTTTCATTCAGGATTAGCGAAGTCATAGATTCGGTAGGTTCTTGTTAATATTTTAGGGTAGGGGTACGGTTATTACTTTTACATAAGTTAGTTAGCAGCTGTTTTTCTTATTTGATTTATAGCCGCACGAGGGTAGACACGGGGAAAGAGTTTCGTTTCTAGGTCGGTTTTCGTTCTATTTATTTAAGATCAAATGGCGAAGCGGCGATACGCAGAATCTAGTTTAAGTCAATAGTTTATTTATGAACTTAGGGGTCAGATTACTTATTTAGTGTCGTCGGACAGCGGAGTTAGTTTAAACACACCTTCCTCTTTGTTTTCGGGGGACTTTATTTTTTATAGAAGGCCCCCGTCCCATCACGTTCTTTCAGAGTTCAAAACGGTCCAGCCGTTTACAGTAGTCGCGCTTCGTAGGTACTTGTTTTTTACTTCTACGATTTCATCGAGTGTACCGTTCGGGGTGTCGTTGTTTTTCGTATCTTTTTTAACTCGAGCGATACTCGGTAGCTCGTATTAATAATCTATTCTAATGAGACTTCGTCGAGTTCGGTATAGCGGCGTCGAGTTTGCTTCTGGTGTGTTTCACATTTGTTTTCGCGCGCTTGCTTAGTAGATTCATATCGTACCACCCCCGCGTCTACCCGATGGGGAGCATAACGTTTCAGGGGGTCCCTCACGTTAACGTCCCGAATATAATTATAGGGCGAGCCACCCTTAAGGATGCGCATCGTTTAACGCCGGCCGGTCTATTCACGCAAGAGAGGTTCCACGGTTCTCGGGTCGTGTTTAGCGAGTCGGGTACCGTTTTCCATTTCGTTCGGGTAAAGTTAAGTCGTAGTTCGATAGGCGTTTGTAGTGTCCTACACCTAGTAACGTTGTGTTTAGTTTTTGTCTTTACGGATAATACGCTTTTTCTATTCTTTATGATATTTTAGAGTATAATGTTCCTGAAGTTTAAGCAGACACGTCAATGTATTACGCCCATTTTATTATTTACGTTCGGTTTTTTACACGAACTAGGTAAAAGGAATATAATTCAGATTTCATTGTATATAGTTTTTTAACGAAATATAGTGAGCAACGTTTTTATCATTGGGTCTTTTCCGTACACGCAGAACGGATCTTCCAGGGAACATCTTCGGACGGGAAATTAGGGAGCGGCGGTTTAGTATACTAGTTTTGATCGATACTTTTTTTTCAGCAGTGACGAAAATAAGCGGCTTTCCATTAAAATGTTCTTTTTTACGTTTTTACGAATTTTACAGCGTAGTTAACAGAGGGTTTAGTTACTACTAGAGAAGTTAGGCATCTTTCTAGTTACGTAGGTGCATCCGACTTTCGTGGTATTCAACTACGAGTGATTAGAGATTTTAACGTATTTAGATTTATTAGTAGCCTTACAAGCATCGGACGTACCGGTTATATCTTAAGTAGTAAACGACTTCCGAGAAGAGAAGATTTTATCACTAGGCTCGTTTTAAAGTTTCTTAGTTCTAATACCGACCTTCGCACGGGATCGTCGTTAATTACAAAAATATAGAACCGTTCGTGACGTTACGCGCGATTAGATTTTAATAAGCTATTTCCCAAAAATCCGGTAGTCGGTAGGGATAAGACTTACGTCTAGTAATTACAGGCAGAGACTGATACTTTATTAGGTATTAGTCATTTTCGAGTAACATTTTTTTTTAGACAAAGTAGAGGAGGGTTTTTTAGTTTTAGTTTAAAGTAGGGAAAGGTACAGAGATGAAATTAAAAAGATTAACTTTTTTAGAGAGTATCGTAATAATTTTTTCTAGTTTAAGGTTTTAAAGAGTTTTTCACAGTTTTCTAATATAGACAACAGTAATAGAAGGTTAACAGTGTAGTTAAGCGGATCCACATACTACGAATAATCCGGCTTTACACGTAGATACCATCGATTCGCGTTTTAGTTAAGTCAGTTTTTAATTTTTTTATGGTATTCAGAGATACTTATTAGTAGGGTTAGGAAATTCGAAGAGAAGTTAGGGGCGAGTCCGGATCTTACTACTTACACAGAATTATAGGTTAAGGTCGCTAGCTAGTATAGTTTCTAATAAAGTCGTAGCTCGGCAAGAAACGATTTTCGCTTCGTTTCTCCAGAATGGTCTAAGAGCTTTTAGGTAATTCATTTTTTAGTGCGGTCTTTCTCAATTTTAAGAAGTATTCTCGTTAAGAGGATCGTAGCGAGGGTTACTCAAGGAACCTATTCAATCGTCGAATTAGGGAATCCGTCGTTACTGGGGGTAGGTTTCACTTCTTGATTTTAATAAACAGACTTTAGAGCTTAGCCCGAGGAAGAAGGCCGTTAAAGAGGATATACAAACATCAAGGGCGGGGTAAGTTAGTATTTTTATATATCATACACGTTTTTCTGTTTTAGTACGTATTTTAGGGTCGCGCGACACTGCCATTAAGGAGGGTGACCGGACATGATACTGGGGTTCCGTCGATTCATTGGAAGCTAGCGGCACAGGGAAGGAAACGAGAACAATATATATCACAGTTTTATCAAATATAAATCTGGGCTGATTTCAGGTTACAATACAAAGTCGGTCTTCCCAAATCTTCCGTTCGCTGATATTAGGTATAAGTGCCACCCGCAGGGGGATCGTATTTTTATATTAATTACTCGGAAATTTCTTACTTAGTACCGCAGTTCTGCGGCACACACTGTACGTCTTTAACCCCACCTCGTCCTACCTCATACTTATTAAAACCTTTATAGTCCATATCCCCGATATCGACTCTCCGCTCCCTCATACTCTACCCCATTCTACACGCGTGATTCGCCCGGCCCTAATACTGACCTCTACTTCCCTTAAAATAACGATTTACTTCTTACACTATCGGTACGTTCTTTTTTAAGACTTTTAGGTCTCGTAGTACAATTCTTTAAACCGGGAAGTGTACGTCTCCGTCCCTAATCTTTCCCCCTAACTTTTTCGCATTCAAGTAACTGCCAAAAAGACTCGTTGTTAAAATCCGGCATTTTTTTTCCTTACGGGGGTGTTAATAAATACGAAAGTTACTAACATCTCACTACCTTAATTTTTACTTCATCCCTCGACTACACCGGAAAAAGGATTCATCTATCCGATAAACAATACACTACTTCACAAAAAGGTAACCTAAGTCCTCCTTCATTGTTTACCCTAATTAAAACTTATAAAAACTCCCCTTCTCCACCTCTTCAAACTTTCACCATAATCCCAAACCTGCACCACCACTTACTGCAAACTATAATATAACCGAAAACCCTCTCTTATCTTTTTAATCACTAAACCTTACAACTCTCATACGTTCTATCTACCTGTCAAAAAAACACTCAAACCTACCAAACCCCATAAAACTCAACGTATATCATTTTTCTTCTTATACAGTCGCTGTTCTGCGAATCCGATTATTTCCTCAAGGTCGATATTTAATTCCTTCCAAACTCTAATCGAAACTTGCTTTACTTGACTAAACTCAAAAAAAAAATATCCAAACAACCCTCCTAAACACCTCCGAATTTAAAACTACAAACTAAAATAAACCTACTCACCTTTATAATACAACTCCTAAACCAAATCTACTCTAAATCCCTCAAGAAAAAAGACACAAAATACCATCTAAAACCCGTCCCCTACCCTCTAACCCAACTAACTTACGATTCGCATAAAATAAACTCATGCACTAACTCACTAACTCTAATACCTTCAAAACATACTTAAACCTATAAACTCCTCACTAACTTACACTACACTCCCCAAAATAATCTTAAAAAAAACCCTACTATCACAAAAGAACTATTTCCTAACCACTCTAACCTAAAGCTAATCTCTTCTCTCCTCTCTCTCCAAACCTTTCACTACTAAAAAAAACACCCCTTACCTACTTCCTTTAAAACTCCTCTAACCACTACAAACACTTTCCTCCACTCCTAATCTACTTAACTTACATACCCCAACCATACTATCACACCCCAACCTCAAAACAACCACAACTCTAATAACACTTTTCATAACCTAACAAACACTCTTTCCCTACTTCCTACAAAAACCACCTCACTACTAAACTACTCCACACTTTTATTTCCCTTCACTCCCACCCACTTAAAAAAACCAAACCTAATTAAACACAAATACTCGAAATACCACAAAATCACTCAAAACCTAAATACTTACCCTAACTCTTCAAAACCCCCCTCAACACACACAAAAAAACACTTACATACAACCTTCCTCATCAAACTTACCCCCACACCAACCAAAAAAAATCCCCTCCTTCTTAATCCAACTACTAACCAAAAAAACTTAAAACAAAAACTTAAACCCTACTCTCCCTTAAAAAACAAACTTCACAAAACTCAAAACTTACTCACTCCACCTCAACAACACACTCCCCAAAAACCTTCCTCCACTTTAAAACCTAACCACTCTAACTCCCCTTAACCTTTAACCCTTAAACCGGCCCACCCCCTCAACCTACCTACTCACTACTCCTAAACTTACAAACACTTACCAAAAAAACTCTTCTAAACTCTCACCTACAACCTATCCCCCACCACCAAACTCCTTCCAAAACCCCCCCTACCCGACCAAAAAACTAAAAAAACAACAAAAAAACTCTTCCCTTACTAAAACCAAAAACACACCAACACCCTAAAACTTTTACCCCCTAAAAACTTACTCCACCCTCATAACCCACCTACTACCACAAACAAACTAACTCCCTTAAACTACTAAGCCTTCTTCTACCCTAAACCTACCCAAAACAACAATCTCTACTCTCCACCTCCCTACACCAATCTCTAACCTATACCAACACTACATACTAAACTTTCAACATAAAAACTAACTTCACAACTCCCCCAACCCTAAAAAATCCTCTTAAACCCTATTCCACTACTCACCACACTACCCCCCTAAAAAACAAAAACCGTAAAAACTTACCCTCCTTCCAATCTCACCCTTCAAAAATACATTACTTACCCATATCTACTAAAAAAACCTCAACTAAAAAAAAAAAATCAAAAACCAACACTACATCTACTAATCTTAAACCTCTTAACCCCTCAATAAATAACTTATACTCTAACTATAAAAGAAAAACCAAATAACTAAAACCCATACGACTACCTTGCCTCAATAAAAAAAAAGACCCTTCACTAAAAACTTAACCTAAAAAATACCTACTTGCTCACTTCCTTCACAATTCAGGTACGAGCACTCCCTATTTCCACCTACCTACTTAATACATCTCACTTTAACATCACACAGACGCGCTCAATATGTCGTAAACTCATACCTTTCTTATTCACTCTTAATAATCCCCCACATGCCATTATGTTGCACCGTAGCAGCTTACTGCGTCTCGTACTTTCTTCATTATCACTCTCTTCTCTTTCGTCGTAATTACCATTAACCAAATCTAATAACGACTAGGAACTAACTTACTCCCTAACTTTCCACATACTAAAAATGTCCTTGATCGTCCTTTCTACCTAAAAACACTAACCTTTTCCCCTAAATATCACTGAAAAAACCAAAAATCCTACTCTACCTCACACTACACATCTGAATCTATATCCCTTATAACTCCTCAACTCCCCACTCTACTCAACTTATACACATCCCAAACCAACTTCAACTTCCCATTTTTTATTCTAACTCACTACATCTTCCGACACAATTAAATCAGACTTTCTTAACCTTCAAAACCTCTCTACATTTAACTACCTTAATCCTTAATAACCAAACTCTAAAAGACAAATAATAAAAAAAAGACACTCCAACTCAAAAAAACATTAGAAACCTCACCTTAAAAGAAAAAACACAAACCTAACTACTAATTCTTATCTACAACCTAACAAACCCTCAACTACGACAAAAAAACCACTTATAACAACACAAACCTAATCTTCTAACAAACTTACAACCTACCCCTCTCTGGTAACACAAACACTAACATGAACCTAAAATACCCAATTCTGGCTAATCTCCTCAGCCTCAAATAAAATACTCTTCTACCTATTCCTCAAAACAAGTCGTTCCCCCTTACTCTAACAAAACCCTCCCAAAATTTCAAAAAATACTAAACACTCCCTAAATAATAAACTCAGAACTCTTCACTAACCATCAATTATAGACTCTCAATACCCAGAAAATTACCTCAACCCCTTCCCTTGTACCATGATCCTATCTTAAGACCCAATAGGTCCTTCCACTATTAATACTATCTTTACAAACCTTTACTTTCCAAAACAACAACCTTTAACAAAACAAGCTATATTACCTGAAAAAACTCCTCCAACAACTTAAAACTCTTACCTCCTTCTCCAAACCCCACAAACTAAAACAACTACACAACCTTTACTACAATAAAAATATCTCTACCCTACTGCTCTACCCCCCCATCTCACACGCACAAACACAAAACTATACTCTACCTAACTTACAAAACCACTAAAAATACAATACTTACAACAATTCCAAACCAAAACCTTAAAAATCCTCCTTTACATTCCTCACAAAAACCACACTCAATAAACCGTCCTCTATAAAACACCTTTCCTCCCCTCCCTCACCACATTAACAACTTTAAAATTACTCCCCTATCTCCCTCATAAAAACCTAAACACTGTGCACTAACAAAACAACTTTTACCCACCCTCCTAGAACTACCGCTACTCACAACCTTAACAAAAACTCTCTCCAAACAAACAAAACAACCCCTCCTTAGACTGCTAACCTCTCCCCACAACCTTTACCAAAAAAACAAAATAAAGAACACTACTTAAAAACACCTTCTGTCAAAACTATACTCCTTCACAAACATACCCACAAAAACTTTATAAAACCAAAAAACCACAAAAAAAAAACAATAAAAAAAAACCTAACACCAACAAAACTAACCAAAGAACTTAAACTAACAAACAACTTACCTCCCTTACAACAACACTAAAAAACTTCTAACCCCCTTTCAAAAAAAAAAAAACTCAACCACCTCAATAACTTTTTCTTTCCACTCCAACAAAAAAACCCAAAAACATAAAACCCAAACTTCTACAAAACCCTACCTCCCTGCTACTAAACTAAACCTAACTACACCTTAACGCCAAACCACAACACTCACTAAAACCTCATAACCAAAACCAAATACCTTCTTCACTCCAACCTCCTACCCTACAAACTTCCTTAAATAACCCTCCTACTTAACAACTACTACTCTCTCCTAAACTTTACCCCCATAAAATAAACAACCACACTCCTAACAAAACAAAATCATATCATAACCTTACCATACAAAAACAAAACACTCCTCCCACCATACTCCAACCCCTCAAAAAAACAAAAACAAAAATACCTCACTAAAAAACACACGACACCAAAAAACACCAACACACACCCAAAAAAAACAAAAACTCCAACTCAAACTACATCCCTTATACCTCACACCCCACCCAAACCTACTACCCAACAATACTACTTACTAAACCACTAAAAAACACCTAAACTCTTAATACTTACAACACTCTAATCAATCTTAATCCCTCTAAAAAACTATTAAACCACCAACACAAAACTAAAACCTTAACAACAAACCTAACACTAACTCCAAACATCCACAAACGACCAAACTAAAATAAACTTACCACCAAAAAAAAACAAAACCAACTTACCTAAAAAAAAACACAAAAAAAACCCACTCCACATAACCGCTACTTTCTCTCCAAAAACACTATATAATCCACCTAACAACTCACAACCACTACCACAAAACAACAAACCTCAACAAACAACCATCTTTCCCTCCTACACCCTCTACCTCTCCTCCAACCAACTTCTCACTACCATACTGATTCCAACCTTCCTACTAAAATAAAAAACCTAACACAACTCCCATAAAATGACTACACAAAACTAACAAAACATAAAAAACTGCACACACTCTAATAACAAAAAAAAAACAATTAACCCACCTCACTAAACTCTCCTTTTACCGTACCTTTAAACCTAACTTCAACTTCCCTAACTCAACCTTCTACTAAATAACAAAAACACCCAATCCCACTACTCCTAAAACCCCTAAAAAACCTCACTACAGGACTATAATAAGATAGGCCCTATAATTACAATTAATGATCAGTAAGAGAATCAATTATCTCATGCTAAAGGATAATTGTCAATCGAAATTAAATCATGAATGAATCAGCTAATATTATAATCTTTCATTTCGAATCCATCAAAAAATAAGTGTTTTTTAGCTTTTTACCGCATACCAGATGATCATATGACATTCATATGCTTGGCTCTCTGATACCACTATAGAGTGCTTAAATTAATGAAAAACATATAACAAATATTAAATGTAGGGAACAAGCACCTTATCAACAGCTCTAGAGTCATATGATGACGATAATAAAAACACGTCAAAGAAATACTTTTTAGCAGTGATCGGCTAGAATCAAACACTCGGTGACCTTCACACCTAGCACCATCAAACACAAATGAACCATATAAGTGATCAATAATGACTGATAGCTTATGATTGACAATCCACACTACACTTCCTTGTATACCAATTGATGCTAGTCTAAACCCCGTAACTTTGGATTTCACTTTGAATAATCAAGATACAAAGTGATGGGAAAATAAGAACATAAAAACCCTTATTTAAGAGTGTATGTGCCGTGTGTTTTTATAGGGAGATGGGGAGAGGGATCTTTGGAAAGTTGTTATCAATCACATTTATTAGGAGATCACAATTAGGAGATCTACCATATATAAATTTGACTAAATAAAACAACAATCTTATCCCTTTCATAAGCCATAATTGGCCAGCCCCTCTAAAGGTCTAAATAGGCTTTCCATTTGTTTTCCAAGTCCAATACACTAAGTCCATTACTTATTTATTATAGTCCTTATATTGATCTAGAGTTACGTTCGTTATTTATATATCATAAATACAATAAACACGATATAAAAATGGTACCTCAGTGTATATGTGTGTGACCCCATAGGCTCACATGTGTCTAGCCATATAATTAGTTATTATGACATGAGCATACTCCAACAGTTGATGCTTTGAGCGGGAAAGAACGGATTAAGCCATTGAGGGTTCGAGCCTTAGTCATGACTATTGGTTTCGATCTTCCTAAACAAATCTTGAATGCTCAGACTAAAGCACATAAACTAAAGAACCTTAAGCACAAAGATGTAGGAGGTATGATCAAGAAGGATATACTAAAGGAGAAGTTGGAACCCCATGCGCATGGAACACTATGCTTGAATGGCAGGAGTTGGTTGCCCAGCTATGGTGATCTAAGGACTGTGATTATGCACGAGTCCTACATGTTAAAAGATTCTATCCATCTAGGGTCTGACAAGATGTATCAGGACATGAAAATTCTATATTGGTGGCCTAATATAAAGGTTGATATCGCCACCTATGTTAGCAAGTGTTTGACTTGTGCTAAGGTCAAGGCTGAACACCAAAAACTATCAGGATTGTTGGTGCAACCCGAGATACCTTAATGGAAGTGAGATAATATCACTATGGATTTCATCACAAATCTTCCTAAGTCGTCACATGGTTATGATACCATTTGGGTGATTGTTAACCAACTTACTAAGTCTACACACTTAGGAAACTGATCCCATAGAGAAATTAGCAAAATTATACCAGAAAGAGATAGTCACGAGGCATGGAATACCCATCTCAATTATATGTAACCGTGATGGTAGATTCACAGCAAATTTATAGAGGTCACTTTAGAAGGCTTTGGGTACTAGTTTGGATATGAGCACTGCATACCATCCACAGACTGATGGACAAAGCGAGAGGACTATTCAAACTCTCGAGGATATGCTACGTGCTTGCGTGATCGACTTTGGGAATGGTTGGGTTAGACATTTACCATTAGTTAAGTTTTCATATAACAATAGTTATCACGCTAGCATAAAGGATGCACCATTCGAGGCACTTTACCGTCAAAAGTATCGTTTAACTATTTGTTGGGCCGAGGTTGGAGAAGCTTAACTCACCGGTCCAGAGATAGTTTAAGAGACCATCGATAAAGTCATTCAGATCAAACCAAGAATGCAAGCCGCTCGTGATCAACAAAAAGAGTTACGCAAATTTAATGCGTAAGCCTATGAAATTTCAAGTTGGGGATAGAGTTATGCTTAAGGTTTCACCTTGGAAATGGGTAGTACGTTTTGGCAAATGGGGGAAGTTAAACCCTAGGTATGTTAGACCTTTCAAGGTGTTGGGAAAAGTTGGAGGTGTTGCTTACAAGCTTGAGCTTTCTCAAGAGTTAAGCAGGGTTTATAGTACGTTTCATGTATCCAACTTGAAGAAATATTATTCTGACGAACCATTAGCCGTATTGTTGGATGGAACTCATATTGATGAAAAGCTCTATTTTGTGGAGGAATCCGTAGAGATCGTGGATCGAGAAGTTAAACAGTTAAAGAAAAGCCGTATCCTAATTGTCAAGGTTTGGTGGAACTCTAGGAGAGGTCCTGAGTTCACATGGGAACATGAAGACCAATTTCAAAAGAAGTATCCGCATCTCCTCACTAAACCAATACCTTCATCAAGTGTCGCGACTTGAGCCTTGGGGACAAGGCTCTTCTAACGAGGTAAGACTGTAGCATTTCACATTTTTAGGTCATTTTACGACTTTGATTATTCCATTATTTATTTTTAGGCTTTTACGCGTTTGCTTTTCATTTAAACTGCATAATTAAATGGCGTAAGCTAAAAATCAATGTTTAGCGTAAACGGGTATCATACAAATAAAAGTTTACATTCAAGAAGTGTTATAACATTATTAGGAGTATAATTTATAACATTTCAAGTTTTATTTTCATACTTTAGGTAAAACACACCCGGTTCGCGTTTTAGGCATCCATGCATGCATGTAATCACACAAACCCATATATATACTTCAACAAATACCCACTAATACCCATAATACTCAAAAACATCATGAACTCTTATTCAATTCAACCCATAACTGAATTTCATGCATATACAACATATACTACTCGAAATTAAATACTTTACCTCCACTAACACAAATAAACTATCATTATTGTTATCCAATGGATCAAACCATCACTTTTGCCCCCCTTTGTGTTCATACCCATGGTTAGCAACAAGAAACCAAAGAAGTGACCAAAGAACAAGCATGATAGTATGGTCATTTCATTCTTACACAAAGCAAAGTCAAACCATGACATGTTCCCTAATCTAGTTAACCCTAAACCATTTTTAAACACTTCTTCCTTGTCCTTGTGCTCCCATAATCGGCCATAACATGAAAACATACCAAAACCATTTGTTGGTTTTGCTAGATGGTATTTCTCTCCATGCTTTGCTATATATAGTGACCATAAAGTAATAACAACTCATATCATTTTCAAGCAAAAACCAAACACATTTCACCTCTCTTTCTCTTCAAAACCCACGACATACAACTCACATTCATATACATTCACACTATTTGATTTCTTAAGTATTCTAAGCATTCAAAGGTTAATATATAGCATACCTAAGGTGATTTAGAAGCTTGGTTAATTGGTTACAAAGGTTCAGTATCAAGAAGAAATTTAGGGTTTTTATTGTTTTGGAAGCTTGAGTTTTCTTGATAAGTTAGGGTTTAGATCTTATTTCTCATCATCATTCATCTACATAAGGTCTTCTAAGAACCCTAAGCTCTTCATATTATTTATTTACATGTTTTATATAATTGTTATAAAGTTAATCATCACCTAGGTTTATTTTATAAAGCTTCTAAAATAATTTTACCCTTGTCCACATTTGAATTATATGTTTTATATCAAAAAATGATGTTTAAAATATGAGGATATGTTTTAAACAAGGATTTACAAGCAATAGATAATTTATATAATTATTTGTTAAGTTATGGTTATTTATTTATCTATAACGTTTATATAAGTAAATAAATATGTTGGACACTTTTCTTGGACAAATTGGACTCAATATGATGGAAACTATTTAAAGGACTTAATTTATACACAAGATGTGTTATTACATAAATTAGAGGACTTGTAGTAATTTATTTAAGTTAAAAAGTGCATAAAACAAGTATATATAATTATTTATATAAATCTTAAAAACTTACTGTTTAAATTCGTGAAATAAAACATTTAATTTATATTTTATTAAAATAGTACATATCATGAGGATTGCAAAACTATATAGAGCTCGCAAAACCGGTAAATAGCGAAGGAGTTATGAGTTTTACAAATTATATATAAAAGTGTTTTTAAAAAAGAAAATTTATAAAAACTCTACAACTTCGAAACTGTTAAAAATATTTTGATATTTTTCTGTGAAAGTACATATTTTGGGGATTCTAAATATGTAAGGAACTTGAAAAACCAATGGATAAAGAATTAGATATGAATTATTCAAGTTTATGATAATTAAATATATAAAAGTATGTTTATAAAACTAATTTTATAAAAATCACTTTCTGGACAGAAACTTACAGATTATAAAATCAAGATAAAGTGATTAAATATTAAATTATGAAACCATGGATATAAAGTACACCAAAAATGGATTTGAAATGAGAAAGTTACACTTTTTACAAGTTTAATATATAAAAGTAACTTTATATATTTACCTTTTTATTTTTACTGTTACTGTTTGAGACCTTATAAAATTTGATGATATTTTATTTTCATAAAGCTTTTCAATACGAAGACGAGAGTATAAGAAACACTAAAAATGGAATTAAAGCGAATAAGTTATGATATTTAAAAAGTTACAAAAATTAATTATATAAAAGTAGTTTTATATAATTTGCAAAAGATAATAAAAGGTACTGCTCATCAGTAACTAAAACATTACAAATGCGACATTTTGATAGATTATTTAAATACAAAGGCACGGATATAAATAACATGCAAAACGGAGTTAGAACGATAAAGATATAAGGTTTATAAAACCTTATGCACTATTTTTATACTTGTGTACTATTTTCATTTTGTGCACTATTTTTATAAAAGGAATTGAACTATTTATATAATATCATTATATAAATACATACATGTGTTAAAACAATTATTACTAATGAATAATCAATTGATAGACAAGTATAACTATTTTTTTACAAATACAAATTACATAGACATTTATTTTATAAGTACAAATTCATATTGCTTAATTTTATAAATTAAACAAGCATATTTACATGGTGATGTAACTATATAAAATTATATGATGTAGTTATTCAAGTACAATATACTCATACGACCTACGTTAATTAGGTTGCATTCAGACTATCACGTGACGAGTCACACATTTGATATACATACACATTCATTCACTTAAGGTGAGTTCATAGCCCCACGTTTTACAATTTCAATGATTTACAAGTTTTGGGGTGAGAAACATGCATTGTTTTACATATTGGACGCAAGTTTACATTTTAAACAAAGATTATGTGTTTGCCTAAGTAGCGATAGCCCACTAAGCCCACTATCATGAACTGTCAATTACTTGGTGTAAGCGCGAATGTTATAAATTGATCTATTTGTGATTGACGTCCCCGTTCAGGTGAGTCATGCTCACTGTGCCGGTTAACCGGACAACGGACGTATACCATGTCGGACTTTGTATGTGTTGCATTATCATGGGGAAATCTTGTGGTCCTACTTTGTACATTATTCAAACCTGTGAATTCACCAACTTTATGTTGATGTTTTAAGCATGTTTTTCTCAGGTCAATAAGGCACATGGTGCAAGGGATACATTGGTGGTCAAGCATTTTTAAGTCTTTGCATAAAGATTTAGGGGCATTACATTTGGCAATAACTGTTATTGTAACACCCCCAAATTGGGTCGCAGCGGAATAAGGATATCCGGGGCGTGTTACTTCAAGATCAATAGCACAAGATATATATAAGAACGACACAAAAAGTCGTTTAAACTGATACATTGGATTTAATTGAAAAACATAATACAAAAGCATATAGCTTTACTTGTTCATTGTTGAATATTACAAAAGTTGACAATACATTTCCCAAAATATGATGCACCTAAGTCTTTAAGCGTGCAATCCCAAAATGTAACCCAATGCATCCCTGGCACCTCGTGCCTATTGACCTCCTGAAAACATTGCTTAAAACGTCAACAAAAATGTTGGTGAATTCATAGGTTTATGTATTTAAATTATGCAGGACCGCAAGACTTTCCCGTGATGTTACAACATATGCAAACAATCACAAAACCAGATTACATTTACACTAAGCTCATGACACTGAAGCTCGACAGTCTTGTTCGCAAAATATTGCTACTCAGCCCGGGATGTTGCGGGTTGAACATCATGATAGCTATAAATATGACATGAAAAAGTAAACCTAGGCACAACTATCAGTGCCCTCGAGATTATCTGCATGAGTTTGGTCTCTAGCCTGGAGTGTCTGAATCTGTCCTAGAGCCACTGACAACTGTCCTGTAGAAATGAAATTTGTGCAACCAATGTCACTGTCAATGCCTCTTGTGAAGCGATATGATGATCTTGAATCTAGGTGTGAGTCCTATATGCCTGCATCTCCTGGTGAATTGCCAAACTCAATCCCACTGACTATGCCCAAGCTTCTCGAGACACTAAAGCCTCCTGCTCCATCAACAACACAGTCTCCTGGTGAAACTCTCTGTCCTCGACCAATACGTCAACTCTCTATGATAAGTGAGTTTGTCTGTCCTGAACATCCTCGATCACTGCATAAATTTCCTGAGTGTCCTCCTTCTGAACCCCAGCAAGCTCGGTCACTCTATCATTGACCCTTTTAAGGGTCGTCGGTGCTACCTCCTCAACAGCCTCTGCTAGGTCTACCCAAACATCCCTAATACCATAGCTGACCTTCTCGGCTCTTTGACATCTGATCTCAGCATCTAGAGTGCCGATAAATCCATAGTCTGCTCTATGACCTCCAGTAGGTCTAGCAGTAGCAGTCGAACTCTCTCCCATCTCAAACCTCGATGTGGGAGCAGTCAGACATAACCTCTTACGAGGTGGTAACTCGGCCTCAGGAGTGTCCTCCCTACGGTCGACGGGTGGTGGTATGAATATTGATGTTGGTAGTGATGGTAGTGGTGGTGATGGTAATGGTAATGATGGTAATGGTGGTGAAGGAATCTGAGGAAGCGGTGATGACCAGGGTGATAATGGAGATGATGGTGGTGTAGGTATGGCAAGAAGTCTATCAACCTCTGCCTTAGATGGAAAGGGTATGGGTACCTGAGCTTGGATAGATATCCTCACAGTGGTACGGTATGCAGGTGGTAGTGGTGGTGTAGCTACAGACTCGTCCGTCTCGAACGACTCTGTCTCCTCAGCGGAGGGGACATGGTCAACAACGGGTGCAACAACAGAGTCGGCCAGAGCCAGATGCTCCTCCTCCTCCTTCGAAGCCTCTTCCTCCTCCTCGTCATCATCAGAGGAGTCATCATCATCTTTGTCACCTCTATCAACTAGATAGTCTACTGGACCATCCTCAGAGTCCTCCTCGGGATCCACCTCGGCATAATCGGCATAAGGGTGATCCTTAGCAACGATCTCGTCATCAACTGGTGCCAGGTACTCGGGGTACTCTGGACCTGGAATATAAACTGGCGAGGGTGGTGCCTGCTCTGGCTCCTTAGGGCCAGGCACGTACTCTGGTGATGCTGGTGCAACCTCTGGTGAGTCAGGCTCCTAGAGTCCAAAAAGGTCCACATCCTATGCTAGCGGGTCTCCATGAGATGATATAGACGTATACGTAACCTCAGATGATGTTGAATCCGATGACATGACTGAAACAGAGTTTACATTAGTACATATATAAGACCAATAATAATATATTTAATATATTATAAATACGTATGTGAACCATGCAACATCTAGTATATCTAACTAATGTAACAAGTAATGTATGAATGAATGTCCCATGAAAATCCCTTTGTATGATGCAACATTTGAAAACGGTTATGGTCCAAGTAAAAAAAACATTTGACCTGGTTCTCTATAACCTTGGCTCTAAATACCAATCTGTAACACCCCTAAATTGGGTCGCAGCGGAATAATAGGTCCAGGAGCGTTACATCATAGATCCCTGGCACAAGATATAAGAACGACCTCTAAAAGAGTAGTTTGAAATACGATACATTGGATTTATTGAAATTGTATAATACAAAGCACAACGGCTTAAATTGTTCACATTTAAATGACAAAGATTTTAGATCATAACAAATATCCCATGATGTAATGACTACAAATCTTTTATGCATGACTCCCCAAAAGAGTATCCCTAATGTATCCATAGCGCCTCGTGTCTCATTGACATGAGAAAACATGCTTTAAAACATCAACATAAAGTTGGTGAATTCACATGTAGGACCACAAGATTTCCAAGTGCATGACTATTGTAACACATACAATATCACAAAAATGTAATTACGTTTCCCTAAGCTCATGACACTCAAGCTGGACATGTATGAATTACAATATAAATTGCCAACATTGCCCTTGATGATGTTCTAACCCACAACATCTCAAATCCGACATGATATACGTCCGTTGTCCGAAAAACCGGCACAGTGAGCGCTACTCACCTGAACGGGGATGTCAATCCCAAATAGATCGATTTATAACATTCGCGCTTACACAAAGTAATTTACAGTTCATGATAACCGGCTTAGTGGGCTATCGCAACTTAGGCAAACACGTATTCATGTTAAAATGTACACTTGCGTCTAATTTGTAAAACAATGCATGTTTCTCACCCCAAAAGTTGTAAATCATTGTAATTGTAAAACATAGGGCTATATATAATTCTATATAGTTACATCACCACCTAAACATGTACTTTGAATAACTAATACCATATATAATTCTATATAGTTACATCACCACCTAAACATGTTTGTTTAATTTATAAAATTAAACAATATAATTTGTACTTGTAAAACAAATGTCCATGTATTTGTAGTTGTAAAAATGATATACTTGTCCAACAATTTGTTATTTGCCAAAAATACTTGATGTATTATTTATATAATTTCCTTTTATAAATAATTTAATTTTTTGAGAAAATAATATTTATAAGGTTAAAAACATTTATAAATATCACTTTTAATAAAAAACGTCACATCTTTCTCGTTTTAATCCCGTTTTTAGCATTCTTTATATGTATGGAATCGTATTTGAAAAATCTAATCAAATATTACATTTATTATATTCATAGTTACTGTTATGAACAGTAACAGTAAGTGTAAATTTATAAAAATACTTTTTATAAATTTTAATTGTTGATATCGTATATTAATTGTATCTCATTCGTTTTAATTCGGTTTTTAGTGATTCTTATGTCCACGTCTTCGTAATTAAAAACTCTATCTAAGAAAATTATTTCCCAACAGCCCACTGTTATGAACAGTAGCATGTTTTTATAAAAATATTTTTTATTGCAAACTTGTAAATAGCGTATCTCCTTCAGTTTAAATCCATTTTTAATGTACCTTATTGTTTTGAAATCCTCATAACTTGTACTTTTTCAAAAAAATAAGTCCAAATTTTATCAGATTCGAAATCCTTATGGTTTTTATAAAAATACTTTTATAAAACCACTTTTACGTATAATCTTGCAAACATCATAACTTCTTCGTTATAATTCGGATTTTCAAGTTCCTTACATGCTTACGATCCTTGTGAGATGTATTATTTTTATAAAACATAAAATAATTATTAAATAGTTCTAATGAACAGTAACAAATAAAAGTTTAATTAACTTGTTTTATACACTTTTAAACTTAATAAAGTTACCACAAGTCCTCCAATTTATAAATTAACAACCATGGTATATAAATTAAGTCCTATACATTATGTCCATTGATATAAGTCCATATTGTCTAAGAAAATTGTCCAACATATTTATTTACTTATCTAAACTTTATAAATAAATAAATAATCATAACTTGACAAATAATTATAATAATTATCCATTGCTTGTAAATCCTTGTTTTAAACATATTAGCATATTTTAAACATCATCTTAACCACAAAGAAAATGAAATTCGTGTATGTATAGGCATGCATTTATTTTATAACTTCATAAAATAACCTAGGTGATGATTTAACTATACACAATTATATAAAACATGAAATTAACATATTGAAAAGATTAGGGTCTTAGGTAACCTTAGATGAGTGCTTGATAAGTGAAGAAAAATGATCAAACCCTTGTGATCAAAACCCAAACCTGATAACCCTTAACGAAACCCAAATTTTCAAAGAGAAAACCCTAGCTTTGAACCACTTGTATAAACACTTTACACAAACCAACCAAGCTTCCAATATCTTATATATGCCTACCAGTGATCTTAGGACATTTGAACAAGTTTGGAAATTGAAACTATGAAGGGTGTGAGGCTGCTGTTTTGATTCGTGAGCAAGAGAGACAAGAGAGTGAGTTTTGCTAGTAATTCTTGTTATGGTGAAGTGTGTGAGCACCTACACTTTATTGCCACTATATATAGCAAGACCAAGGCTTAGTAAACCACTCCTTATCAAACCATCAAAGGTTTTGGAGGGTGTTTTGTGCTCGACAGATTTAGGGTTCAAAAGAGGGAACCATAATGAGTTTTTAACTCATTAAGTACATACTAGGTTTAGTTTTTATATTGTTTGAGTTGTAGGTTTAGGAAACATGTTGTTCTCTTTGGAACATTGACATGACTTAGGCTAGTAAGCATGGCTTTTCTTGTTGGTTTGCCTTAGTCTTGAGTTTTGGAAGCAAGGAGAGACAAAAGAGTTGTTTAATGTATATTGTACATGACTAGGGTTTAGGGACAAGTTTATGGCTTGTAAGAGGTGATGTGATAACACTTGCATGCTTGAGATATGTTTTCCTTTCTTGTTCATGGTTCAACCATGGGTTTAGGATGTAAGGGAGACAAGAGAGTTGTTTATTGATTAAGTACTATGCTAGGTTAGTATAATATAATTAGGGTGAAGAATTTGTGTAGTACTTTAGCAACATGGATGGAACCATGCATACTTGGTGGCCTTGTGGTTTGGACGTAGGTTGGAGCAAGAAGAGAGACAAAAGAAAGTTCCTAAATATGTATGTAATGAGTAGAATTCGGCTAGGGGCTGAACTAGATAGTAGTTCATGAGGTTTTTGAGTATTTGTGGGTATTAGTGGGTATTTGTTGAAGTGTAGGTGGGTTTATGGTTTGCCATGCATGCAAAAGTGTAGTTTTATTGCGCTACGTAAACGTTTTACGTAACCAATAAAAATAAAAGGCGTAAAGTTATAAATTATCATCCTAATAACTTTATAACACTTACTTGACATAAACATTTAATTTTTTGATGCCCGTTTACGTTGAATGCTTATTTTTAGTTTACGCGATTTAGCTTAACGGTAAAAATTAAAAGTAAACGCGCAAAAACCTAAAAATAAATAATTGAATAATTGAAGTCGTTAATGACCTGAAAATATGAAATGTTACAAAAGTCTTGAAAACGAGTGATATCAAGGACAGGTGGATATATTTTCCTTGGATTTTTAGGTCTCTCGTCTCTTTGTTCGAATGGGGTTCTCATGTGAAGTCTTTGAAGTGTGCGATTTAGGGTTCTTTTAGGTTCTTATAGTGGTTCAAGAAGTTTAGAATTGGAAGCACGTGTATGCATCCAAAGTTGTTGATAAGAGTTATGAAGGTGAGAGAGCAAAATCAAATTTTTGGGAAATCGATATCGTTTTCTGAGTAGAAAAGTGCGACACACAAAGAGTTTGTGCGGCGTACTTAGATTTCAAATTTTAGATTCAAGAAAGGTTTTGGTTGTAACGTTTATGATTATACGTTACAAAGAAGATTCGAAGTTTGAGATTAAATGTTTTAGGAAAAATGTTTGAGTTTTGTAGAATGTGCGGCGCACATAGAATTAAGTATGGCGGGTTCGTGATTATGGAGCCAAGTGTGGCGCACTTGGTAGTGTGTGCGGCGCACTTTCTGTAACAAAATTTACACAAAGTGTGCAAAGTGATGATTTTAGAGGAAAAAGCGATTATGCTTTAAAAATTATCATAGAACATATTAAAATCCCTGGCAACGGCGCCAAAAACTTTGATGTGTTGTAAAAGCTTTAAATTTATAATACTGATTTCACCGAATTTTAATCCAACACACGGGTAAAGTATAACCCCCGTATATAGTATAGTATTTCAGGTTAGACGAGGTCGTCCACAGGGATTTGGTTATGTTTGTATAATCCTAAGAATTTAAAAAAATAACAATAAACTTTTGCAAATATAACGATGATTAAGTAAATTCAGTGATAAGGAGATATCACTACTCGGATAGCTTCATATAATTCTGTAGCAATGGTGATAATTATAATCTCAATGTTATTCTTAATTCATGGAAAAATCTTTCCTCGTCAAAAGAATGTTTTCACCAATTAACCATTGTGACTCAAGACTCATATTTAATTGACTCAATCAAATGTGTCAATCAATTAGCCAAGTCACTATTATTTTGTTTATTAATTAACATAAGCGGAATTCTCCAATCAAATAAGAAAGATCAAGACAAATCTTTAAAACCATATAATACACAATGGGTCTTTCGACCTATACCATTATTCATGTACGATCAAAAGAGATAAACAAAGTTTATAAGATTAGACACAATAGGATTGCAATATAAATATGAGATTGACAAGATCATAATAATACCAAAAGCTTCTTTATCATATTAACACATACGAGTAGTCATAAGAGGTTTAGCCTCTCATGCCTATCGAGTTCATAATAACATAAATAAGGAGAGTAATAAGAGGCATACAAGATTCGGCTAGATCACGGATAGTTAACCCGATTACAAATAACCAAACTATATATAACCCTTTTTATTTTGATACAACTAAATTTTAAACCTTTTTTCTTAATGTTCTTCTTGAGTTTCATGGCTTTGGAGAGTAGAAATGATGATATGAGTTGTGTGTAAAGTGTATATGGATTATATGAAATGGCTTGAAAATACGACGCTATTTATAGGCTGAGCGAGGCTAGAAGCGCGACGCACAAATATAAAAGTGCGACGTCCTTGTGCCTTTGTCGGTTAAAGTTCATTAATGATGGACACAAGTGCGGCGCACATCTAGGAAAAACCGGCCACTTCGAGCTTTGACTGATTTCATTTATTACCGGTATAAGTACGGCGCACATAGATGTAAGTGCGGCGCACTTCCTTGTTGACTTGGGATTTATTCTTTATTTTCTTCTAACTTTGCTTCCATAAGGTGTAAACACTTATATCTAGGACATTTTAGTCTTGGACTATCTTCAAGTGAACCTGCCACACATTTCATTGCATTAGGTATCAAAAGTTCACGAGAAATGATAATAATATAAATATTAACGCCACCTAAAATATGTATAATTAAGGCGTTATCAATGTTTTGGGAAAATTGAGTGAAATTTTTTTAATGTTTGAGATTGGGATGTAAATTCAAGTCTCCGGTGTAATAACATATTTTTTCATCTAGCTTTTAATTTTCTTTAACTAAATTATTATCCTAATTTGTATTTCTTTTATTCTATACTTATTTATCCGGACAAATCATAACTGACTAACTTGACACACCAACTTTTATTAGAGTCGGGATTATATAATGTTGCCATGAATTGAATAACACCATTCTTTTAAGTAAAAACCGCTAACGTTATCAAAATTAGATTTTAGAGCAATACTAGGTCTCTACTCGTCCGATAAACGGTTTTCTTGATAATTTATTAAATTTTGTAAAATTGTGTTTAAGATTCAATATCCACAAATAATAGCGTCATGTCCACACTTTCAAATGGGTAATATTAAATGAGTCAAAAAAGAATAAGATGACGTTTCACTTACGTGTTTAAAAAATCATATGTAATAAGAGTTAAATTATATATGAAATCAATAAAATAAAATAAAAAAGTATGAATTACTGCTAAATAAGTATGTGTTAAAGTTTATGGTTGTAAAGAGATGTTCCAAACGACATCCTTTTTTTTCTAACTTATTCTAGTTTGTTTAAAATAAGTTATGTTTCAAAAAGCATACTTTATGCATCCAAGTGTTTTCCTAACATTTTTCGATTTTACATATGGATTTATGAAAATTTAAAGTTTGATGATTGGTAAGTAATCAAATGTGTTTTATAAAATTAGGCCCTCATATTAGTCTATAAATATATATTACGTATCACGTAATTGATGATCTACAATTTGAAATTCACAACCTAGCCTAATGATTATTTAATTTACATTGCATCGAAACACTTTTATCATTGCATAAACTCTCTTGCATCACTTTATAAAATGCATCCTAAACACTTGCACCATTTTTATAAAATCTCTTTAATTGATTTATAAAAATGAATTTATACCTAACAAGAATTTTCCACTTGAGAAAGTAGTTTCAATTTTTACATAAAGCCATTATTAAGAAAAAAGCATATTTTGTTTTGGTAATGAGACCAAATCATTTTGGTTTTTTACCAGGCAAACTTTCATAAACACATGTAAATTCAAACATTTTTCCTTAGTCAAATACACACTTCATAACAAGTGAACATTTATGGAAACAATAAAAACATGTGATTAAACCGAATACAAAACGGCTAGAAACTTTGTCAAAACTAGTGACCCACGGATCTTAAACATGGGACGGATCCGAGCATGGTTCCGTGGATTTGTGGGTTGCTGAAAGTGTGTTTTCTTGCTTATTTAAGTAACTCGTTTGACCACCATTGTATCCGAAGAAGAACTCGATATCTAGCTTAGCATTGGTAAATGTGTAAACGGCGTTGTAAAGTTTCCTCCACCGAAAAAAGAACTTGTTGAATTAGTGAAGTAACGCTCGAGTAGGAAATTCGGGTAGAAGAATAGGGCGAACAGGAGCTTCGTGCTGAACTACTATAAATCACCGTGTCGAGTGTGATATCTCTTTTACTTATTGTCTTGTGTTTTCGAGTCTTTCCTAGAAGATTTTGGTCGGGAAAATTGCACAATACAATGGGAATGTAGAAGTATATATGATAATGTAAAGTCTTGTAAATTATGATGATTTTTTTTTAAAGTTATGTGAGCCAAAAGAATCGAGAGAAAGTAAAAAAAATATCAAAAATGTTGGTGCTATATTGACTAGGTATCCTTGATATTTTAATGATGACAAATATACTTTGGAAACACATAAAATCACAAACGATAGCCAAAAACCGATCCGAACCAATCTTAGTTCTAGTGTGTTGCAGACAGCAGTGCTCCAGCCATGGCGGCTTGAAATGGCCCGGTTTTTGAAAGTCAGGTTTCCTCTTACCCGACAAATGTGGATCTTTCATTATATGTATGTATATGATAATTGAGCTATTATGTCATCTCTCAATGAGGTTTGGACTCAGAGAGATGCCAAAAACAAGTCCTCCCGGTTTTGAAAAACGCAAACTCAATATCTTTCTTAAACAACTATAGCTAAGGCCAAAACTCTTTTTCTCAAACCTATGATATCCATACTTTCAATATACCATCAAACGAAAGTATTCATATGACCATAATGTGTGTATATGTCTTCTCTAATCATGTAACGGGTTTACTTCCTTATTGGTCAAACTTAGTCAATGTCACTTTGCCTAAACTCTTTTTCCCTTATTGTAGCGTTTGTGTTTAGATCATCCAAGGAATATTACTGTACATGCTATTTTTGGAGTGAGGACGATGGAAGAAATCAGTGTCAAAGTTCTATATGGTGTATCAACGGGCCACCTCCACATGCCGTGGAATCTAGACGTTGAACATGTAACCAACATAAGGTTTTCATGGAGGTTTGGTGATGATGATTGGGTTGAAAAGATGGGCGATAATGGGGCGGTGAAATACTGGTCAAGTAGATCTAGAGCAAACGCGTCTCAATCTACTCATGTCTCAGGCGGAAAGCGGGTGTTTTCTTGACTATGTTGTTCATTGCTTTCGTGGGGTACTTCTTAATTTCCCTTTTTTTATAATTTGGGGTGAGCATTATTTTACTGTAAACTTTCGACGGAATTTGTATTGAAACACCAAACGTTTTTTCTTATGCGATTTCTAGTATGATGTTTGGCCTTGCTTTATTGACAGTTTCACCTTAATGTCATGACCAATACTTTAGACATTGCACCGTTACTTTAGGGTGATGCAGTTTTCTATATATTGCATACATTTTCTTTGTACTTCTGAATTTGATGCATTGTGGTTTCCAATTTCCTAGACATGTCCATATGGCCTGGGAACATGCTATGAGACGTGTTGTTTGGGATAATGAGAGTGTGTTGTGTTTATGGCTATGATAATAAACTGAAAAATAAGGTTAAGTTGAGTAAGCTGCTGAAACCGGGTCGTTTTTATAATTTGCGACTTGATGTAAGCACTCACTGTGTTTTCGTTTTGAGAATATGTTCGATTTAGAATGTTGTTAGGATCTAATTATGTATGCTAGGTTTTAAACTACTAAGTATATTTTTTATTAGTTGTGGGATCAAACTAAAAATAATCTGTTTAGATATTGTCGCATCTCAATAGATATTATTATATTTATGTTGGAACAATATATATGGTTGAAATCGGAAACATCCTTTATATCTAGGAAAATGCTACTGTTACAGTAGCTTGGCCGATGAGCTCTTTGGAAAGTGTAAACTTTACTAATTTAGATCAGTTTTTGAACATTTTTAGTTTACGATTATAGTTGGTGATTTGTCTATTTAGTTATTCATTGTGGTTTTGCTGTGTTCGTTTGAGTGCGCCTTTTAGCATCACAAGTTCTTTATAAAAGGATTAAAAAAGTGTAGGTGTTTCTGAGTATTTTTATGTTGCTTTGGGTTACCAGATTATCCAATATTTGATGTTTGGTCATATATAACGATGATTGATGTGTAACTATTTAAAAGGATTGGTAGTTATGGATGGTACTTAATTAGTTGTGATAATTGATTATCTGCTGAAATGTGATCTAGGCGTGGCAAAAACGATGCGCTATTTTTGCAGACTAATTTTTGTGGTGATTGTTTGCCATTGATGGTTGAGGGAACTGTTTATTCAGTGTTTTATCATTGTAAAATACGCGACGGCCAAAAATACAAATGTACTTTGTTGCCAACATAGTATCGTCCGAAGTATTGTTTGTCTGACTATTAATAAATTGTTTTCTTTTGTAGTTATGTTATCGAAGAGAATGTTGAGATGAGGAGGGTGGAGGAAATTGACGTGGATGTGCTTTAAGGGGATCCTTGGGCTGTTTCCTGATCCGTTTAGCAAGCGGGTGTGGAGTTGATAACGGGAAGCTGCTTCACACCTACACTGCTCTCATAGATCGTGCAAGTTGTGTAAGGCTGGTTGAATGAATGATAAAGCTTAGAATGATCTTAGAGCTTGCTTACTTGCCAAGGCGATAACACTTTGTTTACAATTGGTGCGTTTTCACTAAAGCGGCCTAGAATTGGTTGTTGTGTCTGCGAGCTTGACATCCAAATGGAAATCCCTAGAAAGGTTTCGAATGTCAAGTCATTGATTAGATCAAGGTCAGTTTCGAAGTCATGAGAGTCTCTCATCGACAACTTTTGGTTTATGAATGGGTGTGATAGCCACATTTTTGGTTGGTCATGCTTTGAGGGGTGCAAGTGAAGTTATGTATTCTTGGATGATGGTCACGGTGAACATGCCATTTACGCGTGCATTTTACGGATACATGTTCGGTGGAAAATCAAATTTGATGATAGGTGCGGATCTCATTCGTCTTATAGGCATTATTTTTATAGCCATTGACATATGATATGTAATTTGTTGAAGAGGGTTTCTGCAAATGAGGATGTAGCATGATAGAGTAAAGGAGTTTTATTTTTAAATATCATTAAAACGATGTCGCTTAAGTATCCCGACTCCTCCTTAAGATACAATCTTCAATTAGACCTATATCTCCCCTTAAGAATCCCTTAAAATTTGGGCAATGGTGCTGAAACTCAAAGAGCGTCTTCCTCAAACACAACTTAATGCAATGAGAGATGTTTTCTTCCTTAGAGTTGAAGGGATTGTAAATCGAGCTGAACTCGAGAGTCTTATGAAGTACACTATCAATCATTGGGAGGCGTTTGGGGAAGCTTATACGATAGGCTTCTTATAACCCAAATAAGAATAAACAAAATTTTGGTAAACGACAAAAAGGTACATGTATTAAGGAAATATGAACAGTAGATTAAGTAGGTGTCCAATGAAAACACTTACATCAAATTCTCTCTCCAGCATAGCAGTAAAGTTATCGAATGACAGTGACTCTTGGGTTAGAGGCCTGTACCAAGCATGCCCTCTTCACTAGCATCGCCGCCAATAACCTTCATAAGATTCTTGAGTTCAACTCGTATTTTTACACTTGTCGAGTTTCGACTCGAGTTGGTTTGTCGTGTTCTTTTTCTTTCTTTTCGGGCGTGACTTGTCTTTGTAGGGATCGAGTCCCATGTGGTTTTAAACACGGTTAATTTATTGTTATGCACGCTTGTTTTTACTATTAAAAGTATGTTCAAACAACTCAAATACAAGTAGACAAACCACATTATGTAATTCATTTAACTAGTTTTAATTTTAAGTGTATACAGTCTCGAGATCTATTGACTCGTTTATTTAGTCAAACCCCGAGGTCCAGTAAGCTCGTTTAAATTTATAGGCTGCAAAAAATGTTCAGCACACTGGAATAAAGCATTTAAATAAATAAAAAATATATAATTACACGCGATATTATACTTTTACTAGATTTAAGCTCGTGCATACGCTTTGTTAATATAATTATCTTTTCAATAATTTCATATATGTAACTTATGCATGTAATGCTATTTTAGTCTTTGAAAATGCGTAATAGATCAAAAGTAACAAATGCATTTAAATAAAAAGTTAATAAAAATGCTTTTGATAAAAATAATGAAAGCATATGGCACGAGTGAAAAATGATAAATAAGATTAAAGTGTTTTATACTCGAATACGCTTTAGGTATAGGGATGAGCATAGTACCATTTTGGTACAGTACCGGTACCGTTTTCGGTGTACCGGATTTTTTCCCGACCTATATTTAAAGTCCCGTTACCAGAAACCTATCTTAAACCGGTACCGGTTTCGGTACAACGGTACTAAAATGGGTAGAGCACTGTATAACTATTAAAATAATATGTTTTTCCCATAATTTTACCCCTTTATGTGTATGCGGTATAACTAAATTTGGTCATACAAAAAAACAATAGTCACTGTTCTTGTGACGCTAAGCGTTTTGTCATGCGCTTTCTTTATAAGGATAAACCCTTCCTTACATATACTGAACTATTTAATATGTAAGCAATGTTTTGATTTTAATCTGTTTGGATTTTGCTATTATGCGTTCATTTTAGGAGCTCAAAATAGCAGGAACAATAGTGATTACTTAATTTCATTTTAGGAGCTCAAGTATCAGAAGTTTCTTGCAAGTTACTAACACATCATATACACTTAAATTTCTATTAGAATATATTCTTGAAAAATATCTACGGGAAATGGATTGCCTTTTAAAAGTGATTACTTAATTCCATGTTGTAAAAAAAAAGATAATCAGTTACTAGCGTTTGAAGAGCTTGAGTATATATTCTTTAGCTTAAGTATATAAAAAACCTTTATAAACGTGTTAAGAAATGCAACCGATAACTAAATAAACATATATAGTTCTATAATAGTGGTAACTTTATAAACGTCAAAAACTAGCAAAACTTCATCCAAATCTGTTGAAACTTATTACAGTCAACTCCAAAAAAAAAATTCATTTTTAACCCATTAACCCACTGTGACGGGAACATTTTGAAGGTAAAACGGACATTTTTTAAGCAATTTTAACCATATATTTAGAGTATATATTAGTTATAACACAAACAAACCATCTACTTAAAGGGTTGTTTGGCAAACTGTATTACAAACAACTATATCAGTCAACTTTAAAAAAGAATTCCACAGCAACAATATATCAGTTTTACCATATAATTATAACACAAACAAACCATCTTATCAATTTAAAAAATTCCACTTAAAGGGTTGTTTGGCAAACTGTAATGCCACATTAGATATACTAGTCAACTTCAAAAGAAAACATAACAAAATTCTAGTTTTGACCCATTAACCCACTGTGGCAACGACAGTTTTCCGGGTAGGGTTCTGTTATAGCAAGAATGAACTGACTAGTACCCAAAACACTTTAATCTTATTTATCATTTTCACTCGTTCCATATGCTTTCATTATTTTTATTAAAAACATTTTTATTAACTTTTTATTTAAATGCATTTGTTACTTTTGATCTATTACGCAATCTCAAAGACTAAAATAGCATGACATGCATAAGTTAACATATATGAAATTATTGAAAAGATAATTATATTAACAAAGCGTATGCACGAGCTTAAATCTAGTAAAAGTATAATATCGCGTGTAATTATATATTTTTTATTTATTTAAATGCTTTATTCCAGGTGTGCTTGAACAATTTGCTTAAATTTAAACGAGCTTACTGGACCTCGGGGTTTGACTAAATAAACGAGTCAATAGATCTCGAGACTGTATACACTTAAGATTAAAACTAGTTAAATGAATTACATAATGTGGTTTGTCTAGTTGTATTTGAGTTGTTTGAACATACTTTTAATAGTAAAAACAAGCGTGCATAACAATAAATTAACTGTGTTTAAAACCACATGGGACTCGATCCGTAGCAAGACCAAGTCACCCCGAAAAGAAAGAAAAAGAACACGACAAACCAACTCGAGTCGAAACTCGACAAGTGTAAAAATACATTCAAGCCGACTCGCTAGCGAACACTCTTAGTTTAAAGTACACTACCAATCCTTCGGAGGTGTTTGGGGAAGCTTATACGATAGGCTTCTATAACTCTAATAATAAGCATAAACCAAATTTTGGTAAATGACAAAAAGGTACATCTATTAAGAAAATATGAACATTAGATTAAGTAGGTGTCCAATGATAACACTTACATCAAATTCTCTCTCCAGCATAGCAGTAAAGTTATCGAATGACAGTGACTCTTGGGTTAGAGGCCTGTACCAAGCATGCCCTCTTCACTAGCATCGCCGCCAATAACCTTCATAAGATTCTTGAGTTCAACTCGATTTACAATCCCTGCAACTCCCGAGAAGAAAACGTCTCTGATTGCATTAAGTTGTGTTTGAGGAAGACGCTCTTTGAGTTTCCGCACCATTGCCCAAATTTTAAGGGATTCTTAAGGGGAGATATAAGTCTAATTCAAGATTGTATCTTAAGGAGGAGTAGGTTTAGCTGTCAAAATTTCTATATATTATAAAAGATTCAATCCAAGTATTAAATGGTGAGTATTAATGATTTAAAACATCTTATAATATATAAGATAGTTTGCAAGATTTAATATGGTTGTATTAATGAATCAACACAAAAGAATTTATTTAACAAAGACGGTGGAGTTAAATAACATTTAATTCTCAAAAGAATACCAAAGATGATGGAGTTACATAACCTTCAAATCTGACATGTATAAATCACACTATCACATGTCTGGTGATACTCATAATTTGATTTGCGAGTTACATAACCTTCAAATCTGACATGTCTTAAAGCTGAAGGAGTTACATAACCTTCAAATCGTATCTAAGCCCATAACCGATGGATGTGTTTATGATTTCCAATAGGAGGCATACTGATTTAGTTGATAACGGTAGGGGTTACCAGAAGATTATTCCGACATTTA
>BQNB010050242.1:0-41605 GCA_026074375.1 Tanacetum coccineum | reverse complement strand
TATATATATATATATATACACATATATATATATATATATATATATATATATATACATATATATACATATATATATACATATACATATATATATATATACATATATATCATGAGTAGTAATATACGTAATGCAATATAAACACGTATATCAATCATGTAAGCATCTAGTATGACCAACTAATGCAAACAATTAATGTATGTATGTCCCGTGAGAAGAAATTTTGTATGATGCAATGTTTGAAAACGGTTATAGTCCAAGTAAAAACATTTGACCTGGTTCTCTATAACCTTTGCTCTAGATACCAATCTGTAACACCCTCAAAATAGGTCACAGCAAAAATATGTCTGGGATAGTTACTTCATAATACAACAACATAATATATAGGAGAACGACCTCTAAATAAGTCGTTTGAAAAGTAATCTCGTTGATTTTCTTAAATTTGATATAACATTTATCCCATAATTGCATCACAATGAAAAGCTTGAAAGTACACAACGAGATTTAATCATTTGAGTGTAAGTACAAATCCATGAATGAAATCTTGTAACGTATAGACTCCAATGCACATCAAGTAAGTCAAGCATCTATTTCACCTGAGAAAAACATGCTTAAAAGTGTCAACATAAAGTTGGTGAGTTCATAGATTTTTGTAAGTGTAAATGTTGGATCAAAGATTTGTAAAGAGTATATGACCATTTCAATCGTTAAAATAGTCACCAAAAATATATGCATGAATATTGAAATCAAAGATGTGTATGACTATTGTATCCCATACGATAGTCACAAAAAGTTGAGTATAGTTGGAACAAAGCGTTTGTAAAGTATGCATGACCATTGTATCCAATACAATAGTCACCATGTGTGATTTCGATTGCACCCCTAAGTTCATGAAACTGCGACGTAGACTTATATGTATGCCACTTTATTCAAGGCACAGTAAGAGTTCATGAGTATGTAGTTGTTGGCCCTGTAGACACCAATCCAGTCGTGCTCCGACATGGTATAACGTTCGTTTGTCCAGTGATAGCTAATCACCCGAACGGGGATTGTCAATCCCGAATAGATCTATTTTATAACATTCGCGCTTACCCTCCGAGTAATTTACAGTTCATGCAACTTAAGCTAATCCGTAATCATAAGAGTAAAGTATAGTTGTTGCGTCCATAAGTAAAAACAAGTATTGTATCTCACCGTGAGATATGCAAATGAGTGTATAACAAAGTTGTAACGAGTTTGTAATGAGTATGTAAACGAGTTTGTAACCAAGTTACGAAATCAAGTATGTATCAAGTATGTATAAGAGTATGCAAAAGAGATTGTACATGAATATGTAAACAAGTTGTAACAAGCATGGATTCTCCCCCGAGATTTGTAAAGTAATTGTAAAACAAGTGAAAGAGGGGCTATAAACTCACCTTGAGTGAATGAATCAACAATGTAAATCACAGAATGAAAATGCGTCACGTAAACGTCCGAATGCAACCTAATTAATTTTAGGTCGTATGAGTACTAAGTACTTTGAATAACTAATACATGATGTATTTGGGTTTTCCGATGGATGATTACATCAACGCGACACGTTGTTCAGGATTTAGATCTCAAGTTGTAATAGTTCGGTGGTTTATTGAATAAAATAAATCAAAAAGTAAAAGCAAAGTATGTAATATATTCCATATATATTACATATGAAAAATGAACAAGTATATAATTCGTATCGTGAATTATATAAACAAAAGACAAAACATCCAATAATAATCGAAGTATATAATAATTTGCAAAGTATAAATAGAACGCAAAAAAATAATTGAAACAAAATATTTCGAGACGTGTTCAGAAATCACCAATTTAATTGATAAAAAGTTCTTGCATAAAAGTAAACACACGTCTTAAAGTTTCAAATTAGATAAATGACATTTTAAAGTTTCAACAAAAGTTATGATTTTGTCTTTTAGCCGAGTATTATAAAATAACATTTTATAAGTTAACATTTTGTTTCCTTGACGGGTTTTAGTTAAACTAGTCGACTCGTTTATAAAAGTATTGTTTTCGTTTATTTACCGAGTTATTGTATAATTACAATTTAATAAACCCTAAGACTTTGTATCTTCCTACTTTTATCGGGTTTCTAAACTAATAGAAGTTTTAGTGAAAAACTACTAAGTATAGAATTTATAGAAATTTCAACATGACCTACTCGTTTAGATGTCTCCCTTTTTTACCAAATTCAATGCTTAAAAGTAGTTTAAGCATTTATTTCTTTTCATTTATAGATTAATCATATCATAAGCTCATTAGAATTTCTTTCCTTTTACATTTTGAACTAATTTTGAGTTTTTTATAGCTTATTTTCTAAAACCAAGGGTTAAGTCCCACTTTCTGAGGTCAGCTGATAAATAAGCTCTTATTGAGCTTATTTGTGGCTTTTAGACGAGATCAAATAAGAACAAAATAAATAAACCAAACACGCCTTAAAGGCTGCCAAAACAAAACACACCCTTTTGGGGTTTTTATTCACCCAAACGCGCCCTTGCTGTACAACAGCGAACCAAACACGCCCCTTTGGTGGTCATGATTGTGACAACCATGATTTAGCAGGTTAGTCAAACAGTTAGTATTGACTTATGTACTTGTTGCAATGTATGGTTTATGTGTTAATATATGTGCTTATGTGGGAGTTGGTAATCAATCTATTGAGTGTGATCATCTCAATAAGATTTGGAATGGTGGTGAATTTGGTTAAGTTCATTTCGTTCACTTTTGGTGACAAGGAAAGGATTTTTGGTGATTTAAGCGGTTTCGTGTTAATTGTGTAAGTAATTATTACGTATATGTATTTTGTGTTAGTGATTTAAGATAAGTTTAGGTTGTAGAAGTTAGGTTAAGGAAAATGTAAAATTCCTATTTTTGGAAATTTGGGTTGAAAATGAAAAGTTATTATTTATTTTAAAAGTCTAGTAGATTGCGTTTACGCAAAAAGGTATACTCAAATAAGCTTAGGTTTTTATAAAAACTTAAGGTAATGCAAGTAATTAAGTAATTAATAATTAAATAAAAAAAGAAAAAAAAGAAAAGATAAGGGTGATCGGCCGGTTATGGGTTTAGGAAGAAAAAAAGGAAACAAATTTGACTCTAACTTGGACTCTAATCCTATAAATACTAAACCTTATTATCCCTAAAACACTTTTCAATCCCCCTATACTTTGGATCGGCCGAATATTCAAGAGCAAGAAGAGAAGAAAAATTATTTTTTCAAGTTAGGGATTTTTGTGTTCAAGAATCAAGGGTTTAAGGTACAAATCATCTTCTTTGTTTAGTTTTAATCATTAATTCATGTAACAATTATTAAGATGGATAATTAGGGTTTTATAAAATCTATAAAGAATTATATAATTTAAAATATTTGTAGTAATGATTAGGGATGAATTATAAGCATGATGATGTATTCGGTTAGGTTTAGAATGCGTTAGAACTTGATTTAGGTTTGAGCAGAAATTAGGGTTGTGTTGTTTTGTGAATATCTAGAGGTTAGAAGCATGAATTGATGTGATTCCAGTACCTATGTTGTAGATCATTGAGTCTAGTTTCCAGATTGTCCAGCCTTGAACGATTTCAAGTTCGGAAAGTTAGTCAATTGGTCCGTACAAGAAAAGTTGTTAAAGCAGTAAATTCGGGTCAGATTACGAGGTGTAAAACCCCCACTTAAAATTCGAATTAGTATTAGACAACTTACAGGAGTTTTTTTCTATGTGTCTATTAAAAATACTCCAAAGGAGAGGTTTTGATTTGGAGTCTAAGTATGGTTTTTAGGTCCAAACTTTTTAGTGTTTTTGAGCCTGATCCGAATCTGGGTAGTTGGAGTTTGATTTTCTTTAAAGGCATTTATGGTAGAAATTAAATTAGTAGAAAAATCATAGAGTTAGTAGACTCATGATATTGAACTGGATTTTTAGTAAAAATTTATAAGGTAAGGTAGGTAGGTGTGATTTAGAAAAATGGTAAAGTGACACTAAAATTCTGCATTTTTGGGTAAATTGTTGAACACTGAGAAAGTGTGTAAACAAATTGGTAAATGTTGGGCATGGTGTCGGGGTGACCCATGAGGGTAAATACACACCTTATACATCCAATATATTGATTGTTACATGTGCTTAGGGCTTTTGTGCTTAAGTAGAGTGTACAGTGTTAGTTTGTTGTTTAGCTTTGTGCGAGGATTTTGGGAATTGCTTTAGCATCAGGTGAGTTTCATAGCCTTTTTTTATGTTTTATTGGGGTGAAGGTGATACCAAGTGTTAAAATGTTTTAGTTGCTGTGATTATGTGTTATGTGGTTATTGTAGGGTGATGTGATACGCTTATGGCTTTGTGATCAAATTGGAGTTGTTTTGAAGGTATGTGAGTTCGGTTTGGGAGTGGCGGTTTACTACTCAATCAAATCTTTACTGATGGGTTGAAATTAATACCTACTGACTTGTGTTTCGGTATTAGACCCAGTGGACTGCGGGACACTGTAGTTGTGGATTGGTTTGCACGTGGACTGCGGGACACGTGTGTTGTTATGGATTGTTTTAGTAATCGCAGCAATTGTTTGAAAGATTTTGTTATGTGTCTTAAACCTATGACTCTCACCAACCATTGTGTTGATGTTTTAAAGCATCATTTTCAGGTGAGCATCATGAGGATGTTAAGGCTAAAAGCAGTGGCTAGAAAGACCGTTAGGAATGCATTTGGAGTTCGCTCCTGAGTTTTGTTCGTGTTTGATGCATAGATTCTTTAGAATGCTATTTGATTTTATTAGGTTCGTAAGTCATTTAAGTCTTTGTATTGATGAGACCCTTTTTCATTAATGCAAGACGCCATGCGGTTTCTTTTGTTTTTCAGTATTGTCATGACACATTGTGTCTTTTATATTTAGTTGTGCATTTAGTGATACTTTATTGTTGACACCATTGTGTTGTGATGATATCCATGATGTTACGCCGCGTGTTTCCGCCTTGGTGGGGTGTGACAATGATAAACCAAACGCACCCTTTTGGTGTGATAAGAAAACCAAACACACCTTTAGTGCAGTTTTGAAAACCAAACGCACCCTTGGTGCAGTTTTTAAAACCAAACGCACCCTTTGATGGTGGCTGGGTAGGGATGCTGATGGCGTGGAGGTGGTGGTGATGGTGTGGAGTTGGTGGTAGTGACGAGGTGATGGTGGTGGTGTCGATGTGATGGTGGTGACAAGGTGGAGATGGTGACAACACCTGTTGGTGATGGAAGCGATGATGCTGGTGGCGTAAGGTGGCGGCTGATGATGATGTTGGGAGGATGACGATGGTGAGGTAGTGCGTGGCGTGGTGGAGATGGTGTGGTGGTTGCGTTGGCGGTGATGGGGTGGTGTGGTGACCAGTGGCATGGCAGCGGGGATGGTGTCGGTTGGAAGGTGGCTGGAATCTTGTCGGAGCGGCGCCGGAAAATGGGGGAGTAGAGAGGCTTGCTAGGTTAAAAGAGTTAACCCTAATGGGTTTCTTATATATATATATTCATAAGTATAAAAATTGTAACAAGTGTTGTATAGTTTAGCGTAAAAGTTGTAAATATTTCCACAAGGACTTAAAGTGTAATTTTTGTAAAGTATTGGTTCGGGACTCGTTTGGGCTAGTTAACGGACGATTCAAAACACGAAAATTGCGCCGTTGCGTTTAAAATGATTTTTCCATGAAAAATGAGTATTTACATGACTAGTATTTTATAAATGTTATACAAAATTTATTTAAATGTTTATTATTTATTTGTGTAGCCATCGGGTATCATGGGCAAGCTTTGTTCGTAAAATAAAACTTTAATTTAAATATTCACGTTTTAAGACAACGTTTTTGAATAAAATGATCAATAATTTATTAAATATTTTTATTAAATAAATTGTGATAATTAAATATAAGTTTAATTATTTTTGTGTCGATACGCGTTGTGTGCGGTTTTCAAAATTTTGCAAGGGTATTTTAGTCATTTTCTGCTTGTTTTCAGGTCTCGGGTAAAACTAAAAAGTTGTCTGGAATGTCGTTTTATGTCTAAAGCCAAGATACCCCATAATTAATAACTCATTTTGACGAGTCGTTTTTGATAAGTCAACTTAGGAATAACATATATATTCTCGTTTTCAAGTCAAATAAGTTTGAAAAATAAATTTATAAACGATAGATATGTAATAATAATTATGATTTATTATTTAACTATGTTTTGAAAAATTACCGGTTACGCGGTAATCGTTTTTATGTGACAATAAAAGGTCAAAAGTCAAAAAGTCAAGTTTGACTCAAAAAGTCAAAGGGTTGGGTAAAATAAGTCATTTTTAAAATTCCAAAATTTGCCAGTTGTTACACAACTGCCTCAAGTGGTGGCTGAAACAATTGTAGAGAGAGGAGGTGAGAGTGTTTTAGATTTAGAGTTTTGGTATGAGTAAAAAAGTGGCATTTGTGTAGACTCTGATAAATGATGTTTGGATTTAATTTGAAGTTGGTTATATGTTTTGAGGAAGTTCGTGTACGTGAATTAGTTTATGATTTTGAATAAAGGTGGGAAATCTTACACGATGGTAATTCATGGGTATTTTTTGGCACTTTTTTTAAGTTAAGGGCACTTTTTGCCCGTAAAATATTATTGATGGACTCTTATGGGCATATGTAAAACATTAAATGGGCTCTGATGGGCATATGAAAAGTACTAAATGGATACTGGGCGAATCTTCATTATTTAATGGTTCTTTTTTTGCCCGTCACTTTTTTTCAGTTTTCAAGCACGTATTATTATCTTTGATTTAATACGTTTTGTACGTTTTCATACGCATTTGAAAGTTTTCATACGCATTTAAGAGTAGAAATAAATAGTAGACAAATCATGGAGTTAGTAGACTCATGATATTGAACCTACGATTTTTGGTAAAATTTATAAAGGTTAGTAGGTGTCGTTTAGAAAAATGGTAAAGTGATACTAAAATTCTGCATTTTTGGGTAAATTGTTGAACACTGAAAAAGTGTGTAAACGAATTGGTAAATATTGGGCATGGTGTCGAGGTGCCCCATGAGGGTAAATAGACACCTTAGACATCCAATATATGATTGTTACATGTGCTTAAGCTTTTGGCTTAGTAGCGTGTAACACGTGTTATTTTGTTGTTTAGCTTTGTGCGAGGATTTTGGGAATTGCTTTAGCATCAGGTGAGTTTCATAGCCTATTTTTTATGTTTTATTGGGGTGAAGGGACCCCCCCCCCCCGGGTGATGCTTAGTGTGTTTAAAATGTTTTAGTTGTTGATTATGTGTTATGTGGTTATTGATGGTGATGTGATACGCTTCATGGCTTTATGATCAATTAGAGTTGTTTTGAGGTATGTGAGTTCGGTTGGAGAGTGGTGTTTACTACTTAATCAAATCCAACTGAAGGGTTGAAATAATACCTACTGACTTTGTGTTTCCGATCGTTAGGGTTAGTAGTGAGTACCCTGTCCTATTGGGGTGTGGAACGTAGGACCCAGTGGACTGCGAGACACTGTGGTGGATTGGTTTGCACGTGGACTGCAGGATACGTGTGTTGTTATGGATTGTTTTAGTAATCGCAACAATTGTTTGAAAGATTTTGTTATGTGTCTTAAACCTATGACTCTCACCAACCATTATGTTGACGTTTTAAAGCATCATTTTCAGGTTGAGATAAAAGGATGTTAAGGCATAAAAAAGCTAGTGGCTGGGAAAGACCGGTTAGGACATGCATTTGGAGTTCGCTCCTGAGTTTTGTTCGTGTTTGATGCATGGATTCTTTAGAATGCTATTTGATTTTATTAGGTTCGTAAGTCATTTATGTCTTTGTATTGATGAGACCCTTTGTCATTAATGCAAGACGCCGTGCGGTTTCTTTTGTTTTTTGGTATTGTCATGACACATTGTGTCTTTTATATTTAGATATTGCTTTTATTTGTGATTCTCTATTGTTGACACCATTGTGTTGTGATGATATCCATGATGTTACGGCTCGTGTTTCCGCCTTGGCGGGGTGTGACAGATTGGTATCAGAGCCTTTGTTTATAGAGAAGTAGGTGGTTTAGCCTAGACTATAACCTAAGAGTCCTTCATGTAGTTGCATTTTAAAGTTTAAGTGTTTTACTACGTATCTATTATATTTTCTTGCTATCCGAAAGCTTGATTTATTCGTATTTTTGTCTACCCTATTTAATATGGTATATACTATGTTTTATTAAGGTAGCCATGTCTCCCCCTATCCGTAGAAAGTATCGTGATTCGGTTGCTTTTGCAACTGGGTGTAGGAAGATTAAGAATTGCAAGTGGAAGCGGTGTAACCGCAAGATCCGAATTCCTATTGGCATGTGGCCGTGTAGAGTCGAAGAGAAGATGACCTTGAAGGAAGTTGATGGGAAAACGGTCGAGGAGATTGAAAGAAGAAAATTGCAAAGGATGGCACTATCACCAGGGTTCCTGGAAAATTTCAAGGTTATGAAACGTCTGAAGAAGAGCCAGTGGAACAACCTAGAAGACATGATTGGATAGATTTGTGGATCACCCACAACTTCAACAAGGAAATTCCCATGAATTTTTTTGGGGTAGTTTTAATTTTGGCAAACCCCGCCAAAAATCGACTACCTCAGCACAGAGGGTAACATGACATGGGTGGTTTTATGAAGATGAGAAGAATTAGAGAGGGTGGAATGAGGTGGACTTGGACCTCGCTGTCTACAGGCTTAGTAGCAACCTTAAGCATTGGAAGTTTGGGAAGACACTTGCGAGAGTAGGAGTCGACCCAACCCAAATTTAGCTGAAGATGTTCCCGATTATCCGTTTAATTCTAAGTTGCGATATGCTTAAGTTTGTTTGTTTTCCTGACGTTTGGAGCCATGTTTAGTGATGTTTTTTTGACTTTTGGATATTATTCGAGTATTTCAATAATAAGGCTTAAGTAATTGTTGGAGTATCTTTTGTGAATGGTGATTTGATTGTTTAGAATTATGTGTTGTTTCATGAAGTGTCGTCATAGGAGGGAGTACCACTGTAAAAGGGGGCATCTATAATTATGGTGGCCAACATAATTATACATGCGCCACAACACAGGTGGACTTGCAAGTATGATTACATGAATTATTGTTGATGCGTTGTATGTGTGTATATGGTTATTAAGAGTATGATAAGATCATGATCCTTATTATATCGTCTAATGTATATAAATTTTATATCATATAGAAAATGGCTCCATCACATCGAAGCCGTCCCAACAACAACAACAACAACAATGAGAACCCCGACATTGCAGCTATTACCGCGCAACAATTGCAAACCATTCTTCCTTAGATTGTCACCCAAGTGACTAACAACGTGAACAATGCTAATGGTGGAAATGGTGAAAATGGTGGGAACAATGGCTGTATATACAAAGAGTTCATGGCATGCAATCCCAAAGAGTATGATGGAAAGGGGAGGCCCTTTTCATTATACCTTCCTTTGTGTTGTGTTAGTTTCGCTCGTTGTTATGTGGATAGCACTTACCCGATGGATTGAACAGATGGAAAATGTAACTGACAATAGTGGGTGTGTGAGATTAAAGGTAAAGTAAGCTGCTAGCTAGTTGATAAATGTAGAATACACATATCCGTTTGTACCTAAAATAACCAAATTAAACCCAAAACAGACCAAAAATGGCAAAAATATGCTTGTATTTGTGTTTTGTGTGTGCAGGTACGGATATATCAAAAATCACATGAAAACCGTCAAAAACAAGCAAGCACGGACACGAGAACGGAAGAGTGAACAAAAGCCGGAAGTAAAGCCAGGAAAGTCAAGCCTCAGTCAAATCCAGTCAAACTATGGTCAATAAAAGTCAACAAAGCCCATTTTCCTTTTATAACAAACACAAGGGCTAATCTTGCACTTTTCGAAAGTTATTTATAACTAGAAAATGGAAAAGAGAACACAAGGGCCAAATGTGCAAACTCCCCAAAGTTATAACCGATTTAACTGTCAAAAGTTGGGCGCGAAACCCATTTACTGTTCACCCTTCTATTCCCTTACTTTAACCTGGGTAAATCAAGGGGCTTTGAAATTAAAGGGTCTTTTGTGATTGTCATTCAATGAAGCTTAAAGTTACAATGGCAAAGGTCCATATCAGTCAAATCAAGGGTTACTTAAGCTCCCTCTTAATCAAATGCCACGTCATCAATGGAAGAAGCACAAAGGGGTGTGGGTTTTTGCACTAAACTCACTCACAAAGAAAGCATAAGCTGTCACATCAAGGAATGACAGCTTGGCAATCCTTGAGTGCACAATTTGATCAAACGGCCACAATCGATGCTCAAATGATTAAAGAAATGATTGGCCAGGATTGAAAGATTGGAAAGCAAGGCAAGAGGGCTAGAATCTTCTTTGTTCACCTATAAATAGCCCTCACTCTTCACACACAGGAGGATGGAGTTTTTTTTACACATAGCTTAATTTAGTTGTAGCTTAAATTTTAATTCCTAGTTTAATGTTGTTTTAATCTTGTAATTTTCCTTTTAAGTATTGTAAGAAAGCTTTTTATTAATGAAATTCAGTTTTTCTTAATCTCTCAAAGTTTCTTTTTCATAAGCTCTATCAATAAGAAAACTTAATAAGCTCTTTCCGTCTATAAGCTGAAATAGAGCTTAATCAATTCAGATTTAATCCTTTCTAAACCTTAAAACAGTTTAACTTACATTTATCATGGATCTTATTGGAATTAAGCTTATGGAAGGGGATCTTAACTTGGAAGAGATCCCAAGGACTTTACCCTAGCTTATCTAATAAGCTAGGGAGCTTGTAGCTGCCCTATTTGGGTCCCTTTTGTTTAGCTAAAGGTTCAAGTAAGTTTCTCTTTTTATTTTTCTCTAATTTTAGTTTAAATTGCTTAGTTAAAACTTATATGCTTATCATTGCTTATTTGCTTATTCTATTTGCTTATTAGTGTTTATTTAAGTTTTTATCTAGCTTAATCATCATAGTTGTTTATCTGTTTTTAACTTTCTTAGTTTGAATCATAGATTTACATATATTTGTCTAAAAAACCTTGAAAAAAAAACCAAAAATAGGTAAATTAGCTTAAATATTAGATTTACTGGATTTAATTTAGTTGTTAATCATGCTTAATTAGGGATAATATAAAACTTTGCATAATCTGGTCTTAAGCTTTTGATAAATAGATTTTCATTTCATAAGTTTTTAAATTCTATCAATCACATAAAGGGGTGTTTGGATTAAGTAAGTTTGACCTCAAAAAGTCAAATTAGGGAATGAAATTTGTTTTAGTAAGTTGAGTTTTCATTTAAAATCAGTAGTTTAAGAGTTTTTAAAGGATAGTTTGGTAATTTTCAAAAGATATGGCTTATTATCTTTGTACCTGCACCAGGGTACATTTTCTCTTAAATTCACTTGAGAAATTTTTGATCTAAGCCCTCCAAGGCTTAGATCTTGCTTGCATTGTGTTTATACACTCTATTAGAGTGTATTCAAGTGCAGGTTTACCCTTTTGGTAACCTGCACTCTTAGTTTACACTTGAGCAAAGTGTAGCAGTACTAACTTTAAGTTAGTACTGCTGTCACTTTTAGCTTAGTACTTAGTTAAGTAAAAGTAGGATTTAGGCTTTTAAATTCAAGTAGGATTAAGTCTATTTATAGCTTAATATAGAATAAGACTTAAATAGCATTTTCTAGCTTATTAGACTTAGTTTGAAATTCAGTTGTTAAAATGACTTTTGAATCAACAACATTACTAAGTTAGTTAGTACTGCTGAACTTTAGGTTTATAATTAGCTTAGCTATTATAGGAGTTAGGATTTTAATTTTAGCTTAACTTTAGTAAACATATAGCTTAGCATAAATCATTACTCATTTTATATTTTCAGCTTAATAATCTAGCTTTATTTTACTTTTAAAAGTCACTTAAAAACCTAGAAAGTAGGTCACTTAAGTAGATTCTTAATTTGCTAAATTTAGCTTAATATACTAGTTTTTTATAGCTTAATTAGATAGTTAATAAGTAGTTTAACAAGTTCTTTTAAGCTTATAGTCTAGTATAGCTTTTTAAGAATTTTAGCTTAATTGATTTTTGTGCTAAATGCCTTATTTTCTGAGTTTGCTTAGTTAATGATCAATTTCAGTAGCTTAAAAGTAGTTTAAGCATTTATTTCTTTTCATTTATAGATTAATCATATCATAAGCTCATTAGAACTTCTTTCCTTTTACATTTTGAACTAATTTTGAGTTTTTATAGTTATTTTTCTAAAACCAAGGGTTAAGTCCCACTTTCTGGAGGAAGCTGATAAATAAGCTCTTATTGAGCTTATTTGTGGCTTTTAGGTATAAAGTCTTTTCATTAAAGTTGTTCTCCTCAAGCTGTTCTAAACTTCTTCTTTGAGTTTTTCCTAAAAAGCGCTTTTGTTTCTCAACTTTTTTTATGCTTATTTGGATTTATTTTGAGTCGGGTTAGGTTCCTCAGGATGGTTTTGTAATTTGTGTTTTTTAATTGTTTCTCAGTTAGTTTCTTCATCAGTTAGTATATTTGCTCCATTTAGTCCCTCTAGTATTTGCTTAATTAGTCTTAGTTAAGTCTATTGTTGAGTTTTTTGTAGTTTAATTATTATTTGTATTAATAATTAGGAAAGGTGAACCTCTTTGTTTACAAACACCATCATTTTTTTTTTTCTTTTAGCTTTTAATTAGTTTAATTAATGTTTAAATAAAAAGTAATAATTAGGGCTTTTAATTTTTATAGATTTCTGCACTTTTTCTTTTTATAGTGTAATTTTTATAAAAATTTTAGGATTAATATTTTTATTATTTTTAATTAGTTTAAATCTTTAAAAAAATCATATTTAAAAATCTAAAAAAAATGTTTTTCTTTTTCCTAAAATTTTCTTTTGTCCTATCTTAGGTTTAGAATTTTAGTTTATATTTTTTTGGGTTTAAAATTAGTTTTCTTACTTCTTTGTCGCGTTTTAATTGATTCCCGTATTTGATTAAATTGCTTATATTGCTTAAATTGCCTTTAATTGTTAAATTTTTAATTGTCGCTTTTTATTTAGTAGATATAGATTATCAAAAATATCTTTGCTTCATTCAAATCAGAATCCGAACTAAAACGTGGTTTCATTTCAATTGTGTTGGGGAAACGGACCAGGGTGATCAAACTTACTCCGGTTCTTAAACTTACGTATTTTTATATTTATATTATATTATTTTTGAGATGTTGATTTTATCAGGGTAACTGTAATGTTGTTAATTACTCTTCTAAAGTATAATTTTTATTAGATATTTTACGTGTGTTACAACAGCTATCAGTTTTTGGCCCCGCTGTCAGGGCTAGTGTTTAAGATTCTACGTTTTGGGTTTGTTGATTTGGTTTGAAGATCCTTTCACCCTCGAAAGTTTCATTTTTGTTGAAATTCAAAAATCCAAAAAAAAATCATTAAATATAAAAAGTAAAAAAAATATTTTCCTTTTCTTTTTAGTATAAGTAAAAGATAAAAAAATAGAAAATCAAAAAAATATAAAAAAATCTTCCTTTTTAATTTGAAATAAAATCACCAATTGGTAAAATACCAAAAATATCACATATCAACGGTGAGGTGTTATCATTTTTCAATTTCGCGTGAACTTGTTGGTTCACAAATCAAACTAAGATTTTAAAAACACTTGCCATTTGTGTCTCTATGAAATACGGCTCCCCTTGAAAAGCAATTTTCAAGAGCTACCGTGAAGTAGTTGATTATTTGGTTTAAGTATCTTCCGTGTAACCGTTAAAATATTGTTAAAAAAAAATTAGTGTAAGTTTTGCTTTTTTTGAATTTTAGTTATTCTTTTTATGCCCAACTCGTTCGCATTCTCGAAGACGTTGTCAACAAAAACTCTTCCGGTTGTTGGAAATTTTGATTTAGGAACGAATATCAATTGTGAACAAAACATTGTTCCATATGCCGACATCAAACAATGGCCCAATTGTTACAGCACCATCGAGGGGTATGAAGATGATATAGTTGTTCCACCGATCAATGCTAATTTCGAGCTTAAACAACCTTTAATCAATCTTGTTGACAAAGTAATAAGTTTACGGGTAGACAAGACCTCACAAATCACCTTGATTTTTTAAACAATGTGTCACTTCAACGTGTAGACATCCCGAAGTTCACGAACACTTCGATTAAAGCTTTGCTTTTTCCTTTTTCTATAGACGCTCCGTGAAGCCGAGATTGGTTTGACAAGGAACCTCAAGATCAATTCTCACAAGGGAGGACCTTGTTTCAAAATTATCAAACCAATTTTTCACACCTTCGTAAACACTTACTATGGAATGAGATCTTTATTTTTTATCAAAAAACCAAACGAAACTTTAACGAAGCATGGGAACGATTCAAAGGCACTCCTTGTCAATCTGTCCTCACCATGGCTTTTCGGAACTACACAACTCGATACTTATTTAATTCTTTGAATTCAAACGATCAAGATGCCTTAGATTCCGCCGCGGGTGGCAATTTCTTAGACAAGATGCCTCAAGAAGGTTTAGCAATTATTGAAAGCAAGTCAAAAGTTCGTTACTCAAGGAGTCGTGCTAATGATTCAAGAGTGAGTACGGATGCTCCTCTTTCTAATTCTTCACCTTCTAATAATTCTTTCGATATGCAACAAATAGCCGCTTCTCTTGAGGATAAGATGACTATTAAGATGAACAAGATGTTGAATGAAATGAAAGCTTTAGTTGTTACTACTCCTGCACCCGTCAAAGCAGTTGAGGAAGTATGTGTCACGTGTGGATCGAATCACAATTTTAACCATTGTCCGTTAACTCGAGGTGGAAACGATTTTCCCGTTTTTCATGACAACATCCAACAATTTCAACAAACCGCAGCCGTTGGTAATTTTCTCCAAAGAAACCAACCTTCCAATTTGGCAAGTCAAATGAGACCACCGGGTTTCAACCAACCGAATGTCCAAAACAACCAAAACCGATACCAAGGAAACAATTTCAATTCAAATCAAAACCGTGGAGGCACTTTTAATCAAAACCGTCAAAACAACCAAGGAGCCGTTTACCAAGCCCCACCATACCAACCACCAACAAATCAACCTTTGGTTAATCAAGCTTTACCTCCCGTTTCACAAATTCAAGGAGTGTCTAAAACGGATTTTGAAAGTTATGCTAAAGCAAATGATGCGAACATGAATAACTTGCAAATGAAGTTGGATAATTTTCAAAGAAACCAAAATGATTTTCAAAGAGTTTACAATGATTCACAAAAGAAGCAAGATGATTTTCAGAAAATGATGCTCAGTTTCATGCAAAGCTATCACACCAACCAACCTTCAAGTTCAAGTTCTTTACCAAGCAATACCATTCCAAACCCAAGGAATGAAGCCAAGGCAATTACAACTCGTAGTGGTGTTTCATACGATGGACCTCCGATTCCACCGCCGGTGGTGGAAAAGGAAAGTGAGGTGACAAAGGATACGGAGCTACCGAGCACCGAAGACATCCAACCTCCTCCATTCGATAGAGCCTAATTTCAGTTGCTAACAGAAGCCAAACCTAATTTGCCTACCCAACGAGACTCAATAAACAAAAGATTCTTGAAAAGGAATGAATATCCCTATCTTCAACAGTTATGGATAATCTTCCGTAATCTGCACTTTGAGCTAAGTTTCGCGATGCACACATTTCATATGCCAAATTTTGCTCCGATGTTCAAAAAGATGTTAAATAACAAGACAAGTAATTGAGTAAACCAAAACACCGTTGAGCATGAAAATTGAGTGCGGTTGTCCTAAAAAAAGCTTCAGAAAAGCTAGGTGACCACCGGTTCGATTTCTCATTCCATGTGAATTTTTCAGAGTCCGATAGTTACTCAGCCCTTCCGGATTCCAGGTGCTAGTATCAATCTCATGCCTTTATCCATTTGGAAAAAGCTTCAACTCTCAGGCCTAACCGAAACAAAAATGGTATTAGAATTAGCCGACCGTACAATTTCCAAACCAACCGGTGTAGCTGAAAATGTTTTTGTCAAAGTAGGGAAGTTTTACTTTCCCGCCGATTTCGTTGTTCTTGATTTTATAGCCGATCCTCGAGTACCATTAATACTCGGGCGACCCTTTCTTAGGACGGCTCATGCTTTAATCGATGTTTACGAAGGAGAGATTACTCTTAGGAATGATGATCAATCGTTAACCCTTAAATGTGGTGATGCACCTTCCATTTCATACAACAATCTCGAATCGTTGAAGAAAGTTGATCTAATCGATGTCACTTGTGAAGAGTACTCACAAGAAGTACTTGGATTTTCCGATTCCGTTGCTTACAACAATCCTTCTCCGTACTTCGATCCAATTGTTTCTACTTCATCTCCAACACTTACTCCTTTTGATGAAAGTGATTTTCTACTCTTTGAAGAAGCCGATGCTTTCATAGCAATCGATGATGAACCAGTTTCACCAGTTTTCAATGCTACGTACTATGATCCCGAGGGTGACATTCTCATTCTCGAGGCACTTCTCAACAATGATCCATTACCTTCACCAGACCAAGGAGATTACTTACCCGGAATTCAAAAAGATCTCAAAGTTGTCGAACCAAAGACATCTTCAGTCGAATATGCTACTTCTTATGAACCAAAAGATGAAATTCCCGAAGTCGAACTTAAAGAGTTACCTCCGCATCTCGAGTATGCGTTCTTAGAGGAAAATAACAAACTTCCAGTCATAATTTCAAAAGATTTGAGCCAAGAAGAAAAGACCTCACTCATTAATGTTTTGAAAAACCGAAAACAAGCAATTGCTTGGAAACTTTCTGATATCCGAGGCATAGATCCAGAATTTTGCTCACACAAAATCCTTTTAGAAGATGATTACCAACCTTCAGTCCAACATCAAAGGAGGGTTAACCCTAAAATCCACGACGTCATCAAGAAAGAAGTAGAAAAACTTCTTGACGCAGGATTGATTTATCCAATCTCGGATAGTCCATGGGTTAGTCCAGTCCATTGTGTTCCTAAAAAAGGTGGTATGACCGTTGTCACAAACGAAGAAAATGAGCTGGTGCCTACAAGATTAGTCACGGGATGGAGAGTTTGCATCGATTATCGAAAGTTAAACGAAGCAACTTGTAAAGACCATTTTCCGTTACCATTCATGGACCAGATGTTAGAGCGATTAGCCGGCAACGAGTTTTATTGTTTCTTAGATGGTTTTTCAGGGTATTTTCAAATCCCAATTGATCCTAAAGATCAAGAGAAAACTACTTTCCCATTCGGTTTGTGCAATGCAACCCCAGAACTTTTTCAACGTTGTATGATGGCCATTTTCACGACATGTAGAAAAACAATGGGAAGATCTTTAAGGGACATTTTTCAGTTTTTGGAGATTCTTTTTCCTCGTGTCGTGTAATATTAGAAAAACTGCTTCAAACGGTGTGAACGACACCAAAAATCGCACTAAATTAGGAAAAGAGCCATTTCAGGGTTAAAGAAGGCATTGTTTTAGGAATAAGATTCCTAGAAAAGGAATTGAAGTAACTAGGCTAAAAGTTGATGTAATTTCAAAAGCTTTCCTCACCCAAGCCATTAAAGAATTAGAAGTTTTCTCGGGCATGTGGGGGGGGGGGGGGGGGTTGGATATCTATCGAAGTTTATCAAAGACTTTTCCAAATTTCGACCATGGACCATCTCTTAGAGGAAGAACACTCATTTCATTTTCTCTGAAGATTGCATTCTTGCCTTTCAACAATTAAAAAGAAGTTAAACCGAGCTCCAATTCTGCATTGCTCTAAATTGGGATCCACCTTGAATCATGTGCGATGCAAGTGATTATGCAATTGGTGCGTCCTAGGACAAAGGAATTGAGAAGGCATTTCCGACCAATTCATTTATGCTAGTAAGACCATGACGACGCAGAAAAAACACTACACAAAACGAAAAGAGATGCTTGCAGTTGTTTATGCTTTTGAGACTTTTTCGATCATATCTAACTCCACGAACAAAAGTGTTGTTTACACGGACCACTCCGCATTGAAATACCTCTTCAACAAGAAAGACGCCAAAGCAAGGTTGCTTAGATGGATCTTACTTCTTCAAGAATTCGATTTTTCAGTAATTGATACCAAGGGAGCTGAAAACTATGCAGCCGATCACCTCTCTCGTCTTGAAAACCCGTATGAGAATGTTTTTGATCCTAAAGAGATTAATGAAACTTTTCCTCTTGAAACATTGAATATGGTGACTTCTCATGATACCAAAATACCCCGATGGTTTGCGATATAGCAAACTACACGGGGAATTTCATATCAAGGAATGACGAGTCAACAAAAGAAAAAGTTTTTCAAAGACGTAAAGCATTACTTTTGGGATGATCCCTACCTCTTTCGTACATGTGCAGATCAAATCATCCGTAGATGTGTATTTGGCCAAGAAGCTCTTGAAATTCTCAAGGCTTGCCATGAAGGACCCACCGGGGGCCATCACAGTGCCAACATCACAGCTCGGAAAGTATTTGACGCCGGATTCTTTTGGCCTACAATTTATAAGGATGCTTACGAATTGATCAAATCTTGTGATGCATGTCAAAGACAAGGCAAAATCTCTCAACGTGATGAGATGCCTCAAAATGCAATCTAAGTTTGTGAAATTTTCGATGTATGGGGTATCGATTTTATGGGACCTTTTCTGTCGTCTAGAGGAAACAAATATATTCTAGTAGCCGTCGATTATCTTTCCAAATGGGTTGAAGCGAAAGCGCTCCCCACCAACGATGCTCGAGTAGTTGTTAAGTTCTTAAAATCCCTTTTCTCCCGATTCGGTGCTCCTAGAGCAATTATAAGCGATCGAGGGCGCCATTTTTGTAACGATAAGTTTGCAAGAGTCATGTCAAAATATGGTGTCACCCATCGTCTTTCGACTCCTTACCACCCACAAAACGAGTGTCAAAATTGAGTACTAATTGAGGTCTCAAAAGAATTTTTGGAAGGACGGTTGAGAAAATCCGAGCCACATGGGCCGACAAACAGATGTATGCATTATGGGCTTTTAGGACCGCTTATAAAACTCCGATTGGTTGCACTCCGTATAAGTTAGTCTATGGAAAAGCGTGTCACTTACCCGTCGAACTAGAACACAAGGCTTATTGGGCTCTTAAGCATGCCAACTTCGATTTAAAGACCGTGGGCGATCATCGAAAGCTTCAACTCAATGAACTTAGCGAGCTTCGTGATCAAGCTTACGAGAATTCGCTAATCTACAAGGAGAAGACAAAGAAACTACACGATTCCAAGATAAAGAACCGAATCTTCAATGTTGGTGATCAAGTCTTGCTTTTCAACTCCCGATTAAATTTATCTCCGGAAAGCTAAAATCCTGATGTTCGGATACCTTTCACAATCACCGAAGTTTATCCTTATGGCACTGCCAAGTTGTCTCATGCCGATGGTTCGAATTTCAAAGTCAATTGCCACCGTCTTAAGCACTATTATGGAGGGGATACACCACCATTGGTTATTCTGGACCTCCAGACTTTCCCTAAGGACAACTAAATTCAGGGATCGAGTCGAGCTTGCGACTCGGTGAACAAAAACAAGCCACTTCATGGGAGTTCACCCCATGCTTATCATTTATATTTTCTTTATATTTTTATCTAATGTGTTGTGTTAAGAGAGGCTTGTACTCTTTCCGATTTCTCGATGTTTGTTGCTTGTTTGCTTGTCAATTTTTTGTTGGAATCAACAACAACAAATTCTTTGAAGCCTCTCGTGTCCGGTTGATTTGTCCTGTTCTACTCAAGCTTCTCATCCTTTGTGTGAAATTAGTTTAGGGAGATCCAATATCCTTTCATCATTATCGATTAACGTTTATCTTTGCATACTTCATAAACGGCTTAGATTTACATAGAGACCCGACTTTAAACATTGAGGACAATGTTTTGTTTTAGTTTGGGGAAGGGAATCTATCGATTTGATGTTGCTTGCTTATTGTTTTGTTCTCACGTACCCGTTTTCCCACAAAAATAGCAAAAAATTTAAATTTTTAAGTTCTTATTAGTAGTTTTTTTTTTAAAGATATATATATATATATATATATATATATATATATATATATATATATATATATATATATATAAAAATAAATATATATATATATATAATATATAATACAGTTAAGACACAATTGTATGTTTTCCGTTGGTAAGAAAGAAGAAGTAATTTTGACACCACTCGTACGTGTAGAGTTCTAACATTCATCCTTTAAAACATTAATGATGATATTTATTCTAGACTTACTAGACGTAATATGCTAGACATGAATCATTAGTAAATGAAGACTTGTGTGCTAATCTCAAGTAGATTTTAAATATGACGAGTCGGAATTTAGCAGGCTAGGAGTGTTCAGCGAAATTCTTTACTTAGAGATTTAAGTTGCGAAGAAGAGAAATGATAGTGTTATTTATAAAGTCATGACATTAAACGTAAATATTTGTTTTCTTTCAAGCTCATAAGTGTTAATTGTGGATTTTCTCCATTAGCTTGTTTCACCTCTATAAAATGTTTAATAAATGAAAAAGGGTTGTGGCGGTTTTTTTTTAATAATTAGCTAATAGAAGTTTTCTTAGTTCCTTTGTGATTAGTATGATACACATCAGGAATACTTAAGATTGGCATATTATTAGATTATATTCCCCCCCCCCCCCAATTTAATAAAAAGAAATATTTGCTTAATCATAAAGAGACTTAGGGTATATGGATAAAAGTAGAATCAATAATAAGCTGAGACTGATAAAAGTTGAGTATCTTGTGCCTTCTCACAACCGATGTTAACAGCCTTCTCTAAAAGGTCGAGGAAGTTACCCGAAGACAAAATATGTTCGCTACATCTTGTCGGTAAGGCGTGGCCGTGTTTAGCACGTCGTAAAGGCACTGAGTTTTTAATAATGTTGCTTAATTTTTGTCTTATTTTGTGCCTTAAAGAGCCTAAGGGTATATGGTGCAAATAAGATTGGTCCATTCAAGTCTTAAAGAGCCTTAGGGTATATGACATGAATGGTGCCTTGCTTAAGTAGCCTAATAAAAGCCAAATTTTGGTTGCCTCGATGTGGACTTTAATCTTGATGACACTTGATCTTTTGAAAAGGGCTAGGAGCTAATTATTGCGTTCTTAACCGTTACGCTTTATTTTTGGAATTAATAAGTATCGAAACAAGTCTTAAAGAGCCTTCGGGTATATGACTTAAGTAAAATCTTGAGATACAAAAGTAGGATTTACGGGAGGAAAAGTAAGTACATTACAATTAGTATTATATGATTAGTGTTAAGTGTCAAGACTTGTAATTTGACAATGATCGTTGTTTTTAACAGCTTAGCATGGGAAAAGTGAAAAATCGGGGATGATGGAAGTTATCTTTTAGACACTTAATTGTGCTTTTTGTTCTATGATCCTAAAAGTTACCAAAGAGGTAATGAAAACAATACATTATGTCAACACAAATAAGTGTAGTAGGTAGTTAATCATAAAAAAAGAAAAATCTTTTGAAAATAGGAAATCGGGTGTTTTATAACTTGTGATCTCTTAACTCTCTCAACAAAAATCTTTGCTACTTTTTAAAGGTTTAGTTTAGGGAAGTTTCGAGGTATTTGGTTATAAGGCATGTGATATTGCGTGAGGACACACAATCGTTTAGTTTGGGGTGTTTTGATAAGTGTTAAATACACATATCCATTTGTACCTACAATAACCCAATTAAACCCATAACAGTCTAAAAATAGCAACAATATGCTTGTATTTGTGTTTTGTGTGTGCAGGTATGAATATATTAAAAATCACAAGAAAACCATCAAAAACGGGCAAGCACGGACACGAGAATCAGAAGAGTACAAAAAGAAGCCAAGGATTCAAAGCTGCAGTCAAAAGAAAAGTCAAGCTCCCAGTCAAGTTCAGTCAGAAAAGTCAAATCATAATTTTTTACCCTCAAGTTTCATAAATGTTCAAAAAAAAGACCCCTCGCCTCTTATTGGGCCCTTAAAACCTTATTGGGCCTTAAATACCTTGAATAACCTTACCCGGATCCTATTAAACCCAAAAGCCCAATTAAAAGCCCACTTAACCTAGCCCATTTCCATTGGAACTATACCACAAGGACTGAACTTGCAATTTCCTAAAGTTATTTATAACTAGAAATAGAGAAAAGAAAGAGAAGGACTATTTGTGTAATTAACTCAAAGATACAACCGAATTCACTCATTCAGTTAAAAAAAGGGCGCCATTTCCCTTTTTACTGTTCATATTCTTCTTCGCAATTTACCATGGATAAAACGAGAGGGCTTTCTCAAATTAAGGGCTAAGAACGTCTATTCAAGTAAGCTCAAGTACAATGGCAGGGTTATTAAGGTCAAATCAAGAGATTCGTTAGCTCACACTCAATTAAGGCCACGTTAGCCATGGTGAAAGCACAAATAATAGTGGGTTTTTTATGCTAATCTACTTACATAAGTAGCATAAGCTATCACAATCATAGAATGACAGCTTGGCAATCCTCAGGTGTCCACAATGTGATCCAACCTTCAAGAAAGAGATCAATAATGAATGAAAAATGAAGGGTACGGATTGAAAGCTTGGAAAGAGACTCAAGAGGCTAGAAGGATCCAAGGCAGGCTATAAATAGGCCTCACACACTCCACACACGGGCATGTTGCTTTTAGGACTAGTTTTTAGCTTAATTTTACTTTAAATCTTGTAATTTCCTTTTAAATATTGTAATCAAGTTTTCTATTAATGAATTCAGTAGTTTTTAATCTATTTTAAGCTCTTTTTGTTCAATATTCATAAGCTTTCATTTTCCTACAAGTTATTAAGCTAAAACTCCAATAAGCTCTAATAAGCCCTCATAAGTCTATAAGCTCATGATAGAGCTCCACTAGTCTTAATCATACTGTAATTTCAATAATCAGCTTTAAAAACCTTAATTACCTTTGCATTTTGGATTATTAGCTTATGGAAGGGGGATCTATAAAGGAAGGATCCCCATGGACTTATACCCTAGCTTATTAATAAGCTAGGGAGCTTGTAGCTGCCATAATTGGAACTTCTTGTTTAGCTAGAAGTCAATGTAAGTTTCCTCTTAAAATTTTCTTTGAATTTTCATAATTTAGCTTAACTAGTCATAATTTACTCTTAATTGCTTATTTGCTTATTGTGTCTGCTTATTTGTACTTTTAGTTATCATATTTTAGCTTAATAGTCATTAACTTGAATCTGTTTTTGCTTAAAAGGTCATAGATCTTAGTTTTCAATTCTGTCAATAAAATCTATAAAAAATCCAAAAATAGTAGTATAATATCTTAGATCATAGATTCTAGCTTAATCAGTTGTTAAATTGTGTTTAATCCAGTTGTTATAAGCTCCTAGTTATCTGGTTTTGTAGTTTTAATAAGTAGATTTCAATTTGATAAGTTTTCTCAAATCTGTCTGCCAGTAAAGGAGTGTTTGGTTTAAGTACTTTTGACCTCAAAAAGTCAAATTAGGGAATGCAATTTGCTTTAGTAATTTGAGTTTTCATTTAAAATCAGTAGTTTAAGAGTTTTTAAAGGTTAGTTTGCTAATTTTCAAAAGTTATGACTTATTATCTTTGTTTTTACACCAAGGCAGTTTGTTACTTACTTTTTGCTTGTGAATTTTGAATTAAGCCTTCCAAGGCTTAACCCTTGCTCGTTTTAAGTTTGAACACTCAAAGAGAGTGTGTTTAAGTGCAGCTAAGCCACAAGGTCACCTGCACTAGTTGCTTTTGCATTTTGCAAAGTGCATCAGTAGGAACTTATCAGTTCTTGCTATCACTTTTGTTTCAACTTTTAGGGTAGCTAGCTTAGGTCTTAGGTTCTTAAATTCAAGTAGGTTATATTATAGGCATGGCTTAATATAGAATAGGATTTATTTTTGATATTCTCTGCTAGAATCCTATGTATATCAGCTTAAAAGTTTCTAAAAGGCAAAAAAACCAAAAACAGTAGGAATAGGATTAGTTTCTTAATTTTGAATTTTCAAAAGTTGTAGTATCTGATTTTCTTTCTTAATTTCATTTCTTATTAGTTGATTGATAAGTAGGCAAAGATTTAGCTTCTGATTCAGCGTTTTGAGCTTAGTTTCTTAAGCTGAATTTGAGCTTTTCTTGCTTAAGTATGAGTTTACCTCTTTGCCCTTAAGTTTTAGATAAGCTTCAGTTTAATTTAGACATTTTTCTTTTCACATTTAGAATAAGCACATCATAAGCTCTCCAAATCATCTTTCCTTTTTAAAATTTAGCTTAAATTGAGTTTTTTATAAGTTAAAAAGCAAAACCAAAGGTTAAATCCTTGTTTCTGTAAACAGCTTATTGATAAGATGTTTATGAGCTTATCTTTGGGTTTCAGCACCTATTGCTTTTATTAAAGTTATTCCCACCAGCTTATTCTACAACTTTTCTCTTTTGAGTTTTTCCTAAACAGCACTTTTGAATTTCAACTTATTATTAAGCCTAGAGCATGACTTAGTTTGTTGTCGGGGTTGTTAACTAGGTTAGCCCTTTGTCTGTTAAGAGTTTTACTCTGTTAGTCCTTTAGGTCTTTGCATAGTTAGTCCTTAGGTTAGTTAATTAATTAGTTTTATTTAGTTTTAATTAACAATTAGGGTTAGATTTTAATAAGTTTAATTAAAGTTTTATAAAAAGTAAAAAATTAGGGCTTTAAATTTTTATAAATTTCTGCATATTTTCTTTATTTAGTGTAATTTTCATAAATATTTTTAGGATTTTATTTTTAATAGTTTTATTATTTTTATAGTTTTTAATTAGTTTAAATTTTAGAAAAATCATATCTAAAAATCTAAAAAGCCAAAAATAGTAATTCTTCTTCTAAAAATTTACTTTTACTTATTTTATTTAGGAAAAATATAATTTCAATTATTTTTATATTTTTTATTTTTTCTAGGATTTAATTAGTTTTAAATAGTTTTTAATTCTTAAAAAATTCAAAAATAATCTAGAAAATTTATTTTTCTGTTTCTTAAAATTTTATTTTATCATAATTTAGGTTTAGAAACTTAATTTGCAATTTTAGGGTTTAAATTTAGTAGGTTTGCTTTATTGTCACGTTTTATTTGTTTCCCGCATTTGTTTAATTGTTTAATTACCCTTTAATTTTCCATTTTAATTGTTTTTTTTATTTAGTAGAAATAGATTATCACAAATATCTTTGCTCAATTCAAATCAGAATCGGAACTTAAACGAGGTTTCAATTGCATTAGTCGTTGGGGAAACGACCCGGGTGATCATTCTTACCTGGTTAAATATACGTATTATATATTATACTATATATATTTTTGAGAGTGAATTTTCCTTAGGGAATTTTCTTAATTGCTCTGTGGAATATTATTTTATAGTATATTTTATAGTGTATCTAAACTTCTATCAAGTTTTTGGCGCCGCTGCCCGGGACAAGTGTTTAAGATTCCTTTCGTTTTAAGTTTATTAGTTTTAAGTGTATTCCTTCACCCCTGCAAAGTTTCATTCTTGTTTTATAATTCAAAAATCCAAAAAAAATCATAAAATATAAAAAGTAAAAAAATATTTTCCTTTTCTTTTTAGTATAAGTAAAAGATAAAAAAAATCAAAAAATAAAAAAAAAAATCTTTCTTTTAATTAAGAAATAAAAGTCACCAATTGGTAAAAATACCAAAATATAATACTCTTAACGGAGGTATTATCATTTCAATTTCCGGTGAACTTGTTGGTTCCCAAATCGAACTAAAGATTTAACACTTGCCATTTGTGTCTCTACGAAGTACGGCTCACCTTGAAAAGCAATTTTCAAGAGCTACCGGTAAGTATAGATTTATTTGGGTTTAAAGTCTCTTCCGTGTAACCGTAAAATTCAATATGAAAAAATATATATGAGAAAAAAATTAGTGTCAAGTTTTGCTTTTTGAATTTAGTTTTTCCTTTTTATGTGCGCACCTCGTTCGCAATCTCGAAGACAGTCGACAACAACAACCTCTTCCGGGTTTTTGTTGAAAATTGATTTAAATGAACCAATTGTCGATCAGAAACATTGTTGCAATGGCCGACAATCGTACCATGGCCCAAATGTTACAAGCACCCATCGAGGGGTACGAAGATGCAATAGTTGTTCCACCAATTAATGCTAATAATTTTGAGCTTAAACAACCTTTGATCAATCTTGTGCAAAGTAAGTAATTTTTACGGGTATACAAGATGCCTCACAAACACCATTCGATTTTTTCAACAAGGTCACTTCAACTTTAGACTCCCCGACGTTCCGAAAACTTCGATAGAATCTTTTGCTTTTTCCTTTTTTCTCTAGACGTGAAGCTCAAGATTGGTTAGATCAAAGAACCTCCAAAGATCATTCTCAAATGGGATGACCTTGTTTCAAAATTCATAAACCAAATCTTCCACCGTCGAAAACAACTTATCTCCCGAAACAAATCACCAATTTTTTTCCAAGACCAAACGAAACCTCATGAAGCATGGGAACGTTTTTAAAAAAGGACTCCTTCGTCAATGTCCTCAGCCATGGCTTCACGGAACTACCAACTCGATACTTTTAACAATTCACTGAATTCCAACGATCAGAAGCCTTAGATTCCGCCGCGGGTGCAATTATTTAACTAAGAGTGCCGTCGTGATGGGTTAGCCAGTAATCCGAAAGTAAATCAAAATGTGCGTTACTCACAAGTCGTCCCAAATGGAATCAAGAGCAATTTACGAATGCTCCATCTTCTAACTTCTCACCTTCGATAATTCTTTCGAGATTCACACACATGGCCGCCTTATTTGACTACAAAAATGAATACGATATGATCCGTTTAGAGAAAGCGATTAGGTGAAAAGAATGCTACAACTCCAGCTAGCGTCAAACAGTCGAGGAAGTTTGTGTCACCAATGTGGTTCAAACCAGACTTCAACTATGTCCATTAACAAGGAACGATTTCCCGTTTTTCAAATAAAATTCAACCAATTTCAACAACCGCATAGCCGTGGTAATTATTTCTCTCCAAAGAACCAACCATACAATTTGCCAACCAAATTGAGACCACCGGGTTTCAAATCAACCAAATGTTACAAAGCAACCAAGAAACCAAAACCGATATCAAGAGAAACATTTCAAATTCGAATCAAAACCGTAGAGGAAATTTTAAATCAGAACCGACAAAAATAACCAAAATACAAGTTTACCCAAGCACCACCATCACCAACCACCAACAAATCAACCTTTGTTTAAATCAAGCTTTTATCTCCCGTTTCACAAGTTCAAGGAGTATCTAAAACGGATTTTGAAAGTTATGCTAAAGCTAATGATGCGAATATGAATAACTTGCAAATGAAGTTGGATAATTTTCAAAGAAACCAAAATGATTTTCAAAGAGTTTACAATGATTCTCAAAAGAAGCAAGATGATTTTCAAAAGATGATGCTCAGTTTCATGCAAAGCTATCACACCAATCAACCTTCAAGTTCAAGTACTTTACCAAGCAATACCATTCCAAATCCAAGAAATGAAGCCAAGGCAATTACGACTCGTAGTGGCGGGTGTTTATACGATGGACCCCTCCGATTCCACCGCCTTGGTGGAAAAGGAAAGTGAGGTGACAAAGGATACGGAGCTACCAAGCACCGAAGACATCCAACCTCCTCCATTCATCCAAGAACAAACCAAAGACAAAGAACCAATCGAAGAACCTTCTTTCGTTGCTAACAAAGCCAAACCTAATTTGCCTTACCCGTCGAGACTCAACAAACAAAAGATTCGTGAAAAAGATGACATTCTTTCTTCAAAGTTTATGGAAATCTTTCGAAACCTTCATTTTGAGATTAGTTTTGTGGATGCTCTCATCCATATGCCAAAGTTTGCGTTAATGTTTAAAAAGATGTTAAATAACAAAGAAAAGTTGATCGAATTGACCAAAACGCCGTTGAATGAAAATTGTAGTGCGGTTGTCCTAAAAAATCTCCTCCCGGAAAAAGCTAGGTGACACCCGTCAATTTCTCATTCCATGGGATTTGTTTCAGAGTTCGATATTACTTAGCCCTTGCCGATTATAGGTGCTAGTATCAATCTCATGCCTTAACCATTTGGGAAAAAGCTTCCAACTACCCAGGCCTAACTGAAACAAAAATGGTATTAAATTAGCCTGACCTGTACAATTTCCAAACCATCCGGGTGTTTGCCGAAAATGTTTTTTGTCAAAGTAGGGAAGTTTTACTTTCCCAAGCCGAGATTTTGTTGTTCATAGAATTTTATAGCCGATCCGTCGAGGTGACTACCCGGTTTTTAATACTCGGGCCGACCCCTTTCTTAGAACGGCTCATGATTTAATATCGATATTTACGAAGGAAGATTTACTCATAGGAATGATGATCAATCTTTTTAAAAAATAAAATTTTTTTTTTTAAAAAAAACCCAAATGTGGTGTATCACCTTCCATTTCATACAACAATCTCGAATCGTTGAAGAAAGTTGATTTAATCGATGCTGCTTGTGAAATTTATTCACAAGAAGTACTTGGATTTTCCGATTCCGTTGCTTACAACAATCCTTCTCCGTACTACGATCCGATTGTTTCTACTTCATCTCCAACACTTACTCCTTTTGATGAAAGCGATTTTCTACTCTTTGAAGAAGCCGATGCTTTTATAGCAATCGATGATGAACCAGTTTCGCCAGCAGTTTCAATGCTACATACTACGATTCCTTGAGGTGACATTTCTCCATATTCTTGAAGCACTTCTCAACAATGATCCATTACCTCACCCAAACCAAGGAGATTACTCACCAGGAATTCAAAAAGATCTTAAAGTTGTTGAACCACAGAAGTCTTCACTCGAATATGCTACTTCTTATGAACCAAAAGTTGAACTTCCCGAAGTCGAACTTAAAGAGTTACCTCCGCATCTCGAGTATGCGTTTTTAGAGGAAAATAACAAGCTTCCAGTCATAATTTCAAAAGATTTGAGCCAAGATGAAAAGACCTCACTCATTAACGTTTTGAAAAACCAAAAACAAGCAATTGCTTGGAAACTTTCTGATATCCGAGGCATAGATCCAGAGTTTTGCTCTCACAAAATCCTTCTAGAAGATGATTACGAACCTTCAGTCCAACATCAAAAGGAGGTTAACCCTAAACTCCCGACGTCACAGAAAGAAGTAGAAAAACTTCTTGACGCGGGATTGATTTATCCGATCTCGGATAGTCCATGGGTTAGTCCGGTCCATTGTGTTCCTAAAAAAGGTGGTATGACCGTTGTCAAGAACGAAGAAAATGAATTGGTGCCTACAAGATTAGTCACGGGATGGAGAGTTTGCATCGACTATCGAAAGTTAAACGAAGCAACTTGTAAAGACCATTTTCCGTTACCATTCATGGACCAAATGTTAGAGCGATTAGCCGGCAACGAATTTTATTGTTTCTTAGATGGTTTTTCAGGGTATTTTCAAATCCCAATTGACCCTAAAGATCAAGAGAAAACTTAACTTTCACTTGGCCCATAGAACGGAAATTCGCGTACCGTCCGTATGCATTCGTTTGCGCAATGCACCCGCAATGAACTTTTTCCAACGTTATGATGGCCATTTTTCACGACATGATAAAAAAACAATGGAAGTCTTTAAATGATGATTTTCAAGTTTTTGAGATTCTTTTTTTCCTCGTTGCCTTGCCAATATTATACAAAATGCTCAAACGTTGTGAAGACACCAAATTAACACTAAATTGGACAAGACCAATTCATGGTTTAAATGAAGAATGTTTTAGTACATAAGATCTCTAGAAAAGGAATTAAAGTCGATATAGGCCAAAGTTGATGTAAGGTTCAAAGCTTCCTCACTCCAACGACCTTTAAGGAATCAAAGTTTTCCTTCGGCATGCTGGATTCTATCGAAGATTTATCAAAGACTTTTCTAAAATCTCTCGACCCATGACCCATCTCTTAGAGAAGAACACTCCTTTCATTTTCTCGGAAGATTGCATTCTTGCCTTTCAAACATTAAAAAAGAAGTTAACCGAAGCTCCAATTCTCATTGCTCCGAATTGGGACCAACCTTTTGAAATCATGTGCGATGCAAGTGATTATGCAATAGGTGCGGTTCTAGGGCAAAGAATTGAGAAGCATTTCCGACCAATTCATTACGCAAGTAAGACCATGACCGAAGCAGAATCAAACTACACAACAACCGAAAAAGAGATGCTTGCGGTAGTTTACGCTTTTGAGAAGTTTCGATCATATCTAATCATGAACAAGAGTGTTGTTTACACGGACCACTCCGCATTGAAATACCTCTTCAACAAGAAAGATGCCAAAGCAAGATTGCTTAGATGGATCTTACTTCTTCAAGAATTCGATTTTTCAGTAATTGATACCAAGGGAGCTGAAAACTATGCAGCCGATCACCTCTCTCGTCTTGAAAACCCTTACGAAAATGTTTTTGATCCAAAAGAGATTACCGAGACTTTTCCTCTTGAAACTTTAAATGCTGTGAATTCTTATCAAAGTACCCCGTGGTTCGCCGACTTCGCAAACTACCACGCGGGGAATTTTCTAATCAAAGGAATGACGAGTCAACAAAAGAAAAAGTTTTTCAAAGACGTAAAGCATTACTTTTGGGATGATCCCTATCTCTTTCGTACATGTGCAGATCAAATCATCCGTAGATGTGTATTTGGCCAAGAAGCTCTTGAAATTCTCAAGGCTTGCCATGAAGGACCCACCGGGGGCCATCATAGTGCTAATATCACCGCTCGAAAAGTATTTGATGCCGGTTTCTTTTGGCCTACGATTTATAAGGATGCTTACGAATTGATCAAATCTTGTGATGCATGTCAAAGACAAGGCAAAATCTCTCAACGTGATGAGATGCCTCAAAATGCAATCTAAGTTTGTGAAATTTTCGATGTTTGGGGTATCAATTTTATGGGACCTTTCCCGTCGTCTAGAGGAAACAAATATATTCTGGTAGCCGTCGATTATCTTTCCAAATGGGTTGAAGCCAAGGCGCTCCCCACCAACGATGCTAGAGTAGTTGTCAAGTTTTTAAAATCCCTTTTCTCCCGATTCGGTGCTCCTAGAGCAATTATAAGCGATCGAGGGACCCATTTTTGTAACGATAAGTTTGCTAAAGTCATGTCAAAATATGGTGTCACCCATCGTCTTTCGACTCCTTACCACCCTCAAACGAGTGGTCAAGTTGAAGTCACGAATCGAGGTCTCAAAAGAATTTTGGAGAGGACGGTAGGAGAAAACCGTGCCTCATGGTCAGACAAGTTAGATGATGCATTATGGGCTTTTAGGACCGCTTACAAGACTCCAATTGGATGCACTCCGTACAAGTTAGTTTATGGTAAAGCGTGTCACTTACCCGTCGAATTAGAACACAAAGCATATTGGGCTCTTAAGCATGCCAACTTCGATTTAAAGACCGCGGGAGATCATCGAAAGCTCCAACTCAATGAACTTAGCGAGCTTCGTGATCAAGCTTATGAGAATTCACTAATCTACAAGGAGAAGACAAAGAAACTACACGATTCCAAGATAAAGAACCGAATCTTCAATGTTGGTGATCAAGTCTTGCTTTTCAACTCCCGATTAAAGATTTTCTCCGGAAAGCTCAAATCCCGATGGTCCGGACCTTTCACAATCACCGAAGTTTATCCTTATGGCACTGCCAAGTTGTCTCATGCCGATGGTTCGAATTTCAAAGTCAATTGCCACCGTCTTAAGCATTACTATGGAGGGGATACACCACCATTGGTTATTCCGGACCTCCAGACTTTCCCTAAGGACAACTAAATTCAGGGATCGAGTCGAGCTTGCGACTCGGTGACCAAAAACAAGCCGCTTCGTGGGAGTTCACCCCATGCTTATCTTTTCTATTTTCTTTCTATTTTCTATTATCTAATGTGTTGTGTTGAGAGAGGCTTGTACTCTTTCCGATTTCTCGATGTTTGTTGCTTGTTTGTTGTGATTTTTGTAGGATCAAACCAACAAATTTCTGAAGCCTCTCGTGTCCGGTTGATTTATCCCGTTCTACTCGAGCTTCTCATCCTTTGTGTGAAATTAGTTTGGGGAGATCCGATATCCTTTCATCTTATCGATTCACGTTTATCTTTGCATACCTCATAAACGGCTTAGATTTACGTAGAGACCCGACTTTAAACATTGAGGACAATGTTTCGTTTTAGTTTGGGGAAGGGAATCTATCGATTTGATGTTGCTTGCTTATTGTTTTGTTCTCACGTACCCGTTTTCCCACAAAAATAGCAAAAATTTTAAATTTTTAGTCATAAATGTAGGTTTTTCGTTGGTAAGAATAAAAAGTAATTTTTGACCCGATCGTACGTGTAGAGTTCTAGCTTTCTCCCTTAACAATTAATGATGATAGTTTTTGCTAGTCTCATGTAGACTTTAAACATGCTAGACTTGAGATCGTTAGTAAATGAAAACTTGTGCTAATCTCAAGTAATGATTTTAATATGCCGAGTTGGATTTTTTATAGGCACAAGTATTTGCAAATATCTTTGTGAAGGAAATAAGAGGATGATAGTGTGTTACGAAATTAGGATGCCTAAACAAAGTTTATTTGGAAAACTTAAGGCTTATAGATAACTGTGATTTTTCTACCCCGAGTTCTTAAATGATTAATAATACGTGTTCTCTTTAATTTTTGCAAATTAGAGTTTTACTCTTAAAAGTCTAATCAACATATTCAGAGAAAAAGCTTTATCGATGATGAGTCAAACATCATTTGTAAATAAGAATTTTAGTTCAAGTTTATACTTTGGTTTTCTAAATACGAAATTTTTACTATTTGCAAAAAAAAAAAAATCTATAAAAAATGTAGTTGGTGAATATAAAGGATGCAAGTTATAAATCCTTAAGTGTTAATAATTAATATACAAACTCCATCGCAATAAAGTACATGGGCATTTGTCGGTTCGCTCCTGATGTGACATCGAAAGAAAGGATGGAGGATGTATATTTAGGGTTGGTATCATAATAAGTTCGCGAGCTCTTGTCGGAGGCGAGGCCGATGTGTCGTTGAAAGAAAAGTGTAGCCTAATAAATAGTGAATAATAAAGTTTCAAAGATAGAAAATAAATAGTAAAAGTTTCATTTTCTAAAACCAAGGTATTCTTTTTGAGCTAAGGTTTGCAAAAAGTTTCAAGCTTTTTCATCGGATGTTCATACGTTCGTTTAGTAATTCTCCGGATGGAGTTGTCAAAAGCCTTAGTAACTTTTACCCGATGCCGGGGGGATGCTAGAGAAGAAAGTCAATTATGGAACAAGTGAACCAACGATGTCTTAGCTAAGTAGTTTTGTTTGCTTTGGTTGTGATACTTCTAAGTTGATTTAGGCATATTAGCCCAAAAGGCCCATGTGTAAAGCTTGGTCGGATTTCAACTATCTAATATGTGGATTTAATGGTTTAAATTAATTTGAACACACTCACCTAAATATATGATTTATGTCGGGAAGAGGAATTCACAAGTTGTAATTATAAGTAGTCTTAGCATCTTAGTTCGTAATTAGCAGTGATCTTATTTTTAAGCTTAGCATGGGAGAAGTGAAAAATCGGGGATGATGAAGTTATCTTTTAGACACTTAATTGTGCTTTTTATTCTATGATCCTAAAAGTTACCAATGAGGTAATGAAAACAATACATTATGTCAACAAAAAAAATAAATTGTAGTTAGAAAGTTAAAAAACAAGAAAAATCATAAAAAGAGAAAAATCTTAGAAAATGGGAATTCGGGTGTTTTATAACTTGTGATCTCTTATCTCTCTCAAACAAAACTCTTTGCTACTTTTCAAAGGTTTAGTTTTGGGAATTTTTGAGGTATTTGGTTATAAGGCATGTGATATTGCGTGAGGACACACAATCGTTTAGTTTGGGGAATTTTGATAAGTGTAGAATACACATATCCATTTATACTTAAAATAACCCAATTAAACCCAAAACAGACCAAAAATAAGCAAAAATATGCTTGTATTTATGTTTTGTGTGTGCAGGTATGGATAAGTCAAAAAATCACAAGAAAACAGTCAAAAGCAAGCAAACACGGACACGAGAATCAGAAGAGTTCAAAAAAAGAAGCCAAAGATACAAAGCCGAAGCCAAATCCTTAGCCCATTCCCTTTTTATGAAACCACAAGGGCCAATCTTGCAATTTCCGAAAGTTAATTATAACTTAAAAAAGGGAAAAGAAAGAGAGGGACTGAAAGAGTCAAAATGCCAAACTCCAACAGTTTTAACTGTCAAAATAAGGGCGCCAAAGGTGTTACTATTCACCCGTCTTCCCCGTTTCACCAACCAGGGTAAATCAAAGGGGTTTTCCAAATTAAAGGGTGCTTAGGTCAATTCATGAGCTCTCTAACACAAATAAAGGGACAAATCAGTCTTTATCAAAGGATTACTTAACCTCTCCCAATCAAAGGCCACGTCAACAATGGTGAAAGCACACATTTATGTGGGTTTTTGCACTAAAACACTCACAAAAGAAGCACAAACGTCACATCAATAGAATGCCATGCTGGCAATCCTCAGGTGTCCACAGCTTGATCAAACGGCCACAATTGATGCTCAAATGATTGAAGGAATGATTGGCCAGGATTGAAAGATTGGAGGGCAGGGCAAGAGATCCTAGAAGCTTCCTCAAGTGCTATAAATAGAGGCCTTTTCTCACACACACGGGAGGGTAGTTTTTTTTAGGAAGTAGTAGCTTAATTTGAAATTTTTAGCTTAATTGTTTTAGCTTATTTTCCTTAAAATCGTTTTGTAATCTCTTTTCAGTAATGTAATCAAGGTTTCTAGTTAATAAAATTCAGTGTTTACTTTAAATCTTCTTAAATCTCTTTTATATAAGCTCATAATAAGCTCTTTCAGTCTATAAGCTGAAATAGAGCTGTTTGAATTCAGTATTAATCTTATCTAAACCTTAAATCAGTTAAATCTATTATGGATCTTACTAAATTTGAGCTTTTAGAAGGCGGATTTAACTGGAAGAGATCCCAAGGACTTATACCCTAGCTTATTAATAAGCTAGGGAGCTTGTAGCTGCCATTATTGGTTCCTTTTGTTTAGCTAAAGGATCAAGTAAGTTTCTCTTTTCATTCTTCTCTAATTTCAGTTTAAATTGCTTAGTTATAGCTTATATGTTTAATATTGCTTATTTGCTTATTCTCTTTGCTTATTAGTGTTTAAATATCTCTTCTAGTGCTTATTAGTTATATGTTCTAGTCTGTTTTTGCTTAAATAGTTATAGATCATTAGTTACTAATTTCTGTCATAAAAACTCATAAAATCCAAAAATATTAGCTTAATTAGTTAAGATCTGAGAATTTTACTTATTCAGTTGTTTAATCATGATTGCTAAGTTTGTTTTAAGCTAGTTTTTATCTGGTATTTAGTATTTGTTCATTAGATTTCTCTTAAAAAGCTTTGCTAAAAATCTGTCATAGTTTTTAAGGGGTGTTTGGCTTAAGTGTGTTTAACCTCTAAAAAGTCAAAATTACTTGTGCAACTTGTTTGAGTCAGCTGAGTTTTCATTTAAGTATAGTTTTCATTTAGTTTTTATAAGTTAGAGTTCAAAATTTCAAAAGATATGGCTTATTATCCTTGTATCTACACCAGGGCAGTTTTTGACTATCTTTTTGCTTGTGAAATTTAGATCTAAGCCCTCAAAGGCTTAGATTTTGTTTGGACTTTGTTTAAACACTCTATTTGAGTGAGTTCTAGTGCAGGATTTCCCTTAGGAAACCTACACTCTTGGTTTACAGCTGTGCAAAGAACACCAGTACTAACGCAAGGTTAGTACTGCTGAACTTTACACTACCAATACTAACTAAAAAGTTAGTACTGCTTTCACAAGTTAGAACTGCCACCTTTGGTTTAATTTTTAGCTGAGTAAAAGTAGGATTTAGGTTTTCAAATTCAAGTTAGAAGTAATCTAGATATAGCTTGATATAGTTTAGGGTTTAGTTTTCATTTTGCTGCTTATTTACTTAGCTTATTCAGCTGTTAAAAGAAGGAATTTTGCACTACCAGTACTAACAGAAGTTAGTACTGCTGAGTCTTAAACCCAAATTTAGCCGTCAAAGTTAGGATTTAATAGCTTATCTTTTAGCATCTTATAGTCCAGTTATAGCTTAATATAGAATAAGTCTTAGATTACATTTTCTAGCTTATTTACATAGCTTATTTTTGCTGTCAAAAAGTTAAAAAGCCAAAAACAGTACTTAGAAACTTTAGGATTTAAATTTGTTAATTTAGCTTATGGGTCTAGATTTTCTAGCTTAATTAGATAGATTATAAGTAGTTTTATAAACCCTTAAAGTTCTAGAGTCTAGTTTAGCTTCTTAAGGTTTTAAGATCATTTGGATTTTGTGCTATCTTGCTTATTTTCTGAGTTTGCTTAGTTCATGCTAAATTTTAGTTGTTTAAAAGTACTTCTAGCTTAAATTTCTTTGCATTCGTAGTATAAGCATTTCATAAGCTTCCTAAATCACTTTTCCTTTTTAGATTTAAGCTTTATTTGAGTATTTTATGGCTGTTTAAGTAAAAATAAGCCCAAAACCTCACTTTCTGTAAACAGTTTTAAGTTAAGCTCTTTTTGAGCTTATTTGTGAGTTTCAGCCCAAGTAGCCTTTATTAATTTTGTTCCCACTAGCTTCCTTTACAACTTTGCTTCTTTGAGTTTTTCATTTTAATCTCTTTAAAATTTCGAATGCTTATTGGACTTAATTTGTGATCGGGGTAGATTCTCAGGGTAGATAGTGTAACTTTTGAAGTTAGTCGTTTACTAAGTTGTCCCTCCGTTAGTCTGTTAGTTTCTCCGTTAGTCTCTTAGATCTTTGCACCATTAGTCCATTAGTTAAGTTGTTAATTAAGCTTATTAGTTTTAATTAGTAATTAGGTTAATTTTTAATTAGTTTAATTAAACTTTTATAAAAAGATAAAAATTAGGGCTTTTATTTTTAATAATTTTCGGCAATTTTTCTTTATTTAGTGAAATTTTAGTTTACATTTTTAGGGATTTAAAATTTATTTACTTGCTTAATTGTCATTATTTGTTGCTTCTTAATTTCGTAGTAATAGCTTATCCAAAATATCTTTGTTCCATTCAAATCAGGATCCGAACCTAAACGTGGTTTCAATTTCACTAGTCATTGGGGATAACGACCCGGGTGATCATACTTACCCGGTTTAATATACGTATTTTATATAATATAATATATATATTTTTGAGAGTGAATTTTATCAAGGGTAACTTGGTAATTTTCTTAATTACTCTCTTAAGGTTATATTTTATATATATTTTACGTGTATAAAACTTTACAATCAGTCCTCAGCAAGAAGCACTTGTTCATCACTATCTTTCTTAGCTAGCAACATCTTTGTCTTGTAGTAGTTGTAGTCTTTAACCTTTGCTTTTTTGCAATCTTTGGCAAAATGTCTTTCCTTCCTGAAATTATAGCACTTAACTTTGCTCATATCCCTTTTCTTCTCATCAGCTTTCTTATCCTCTTTCTTTTCTTCCGACTTCACGTACTCTGGTTTCTTGTTTGCTGAAGAAGAAGCTGAAGAAGTTCTCAAATTGTTGTCTGTTGGCTTAACATAATACTTCTTTCGATTAAAAGCTTTTGCTAACAACGCATTAATCTTTTTCAAATCACTGATATCTTCATCATCACTTCCTTCAGACTTTGATTGAACTACAACTTTCTCTTTGCGTTTGCTCACTTTTGTTTTCTCAGCAACCAACGTTAATGGATCTAAAGTAACCACAATAGCTTTCTTCTTATATCCTATAGCATCATTCACATCACCTTGGTTTTGCTTCAGAATGTTGTAGAGAGCATCAATATTGATATCCATTAAGTTCTTGGTTTGCCTCATCCGTGTTTATACCATATGTTTCCGATTTGGTTGCGATTTGTCAAGAGAACTTGTAATTCAACTCACAATTATCTTTCTTATAACCACGCTTCTTCAAATCATTAATCACTTGTAAGTAACGAAGATAAGTATCAAGCAATTATTCTCCTTCAGTAGCTTTGAAAGTCTCATACTCATATAAAATTGCAGCTTTCCTATCTTGTTCATCATACTCAGAACCACACATCTGCCTTTCAAGAGCATCCCATAAATCTTTAGCAGTATCATTGCTATTAATGAGAGAATAAATGTTATTTGGAAGCCCTTGAATCAAAAGAGATCTTGCAAGACGATCAATCTTTCGATTCTTTTTCTCTTTAGTAGTCTAAAATTTGGGATCTTTAAGAGTAGGAGGTGCATTTGGTGCGGTTCCAGCAAGTGACACTTGAGCAATAACAGGCAATGGGTGATCACCATTCTGAATAGAATTAATCATTGCTTCACCATCCGTTTGCTCTTCAATATAGTTCATAAACCGTTCACGCCAATGAGAGTATTCACCCTGATATAACAACGAAATCCACATTGTCGAACCAACCGTAATTACATTTCGACTCATCTTGTCACACCCCGCCATGGCGGAAACGCGAGGCATAACATGAAAGATATTAACATAGCACATGGTATCTTTATAGAGGAATACTAAGTAGTGTAATAAATGCAAAGACACAACGTGTCATGATAACATCCAACAAAAAAAATATCCAACGACCAAATATGAATGATAAGGATTACCATCCATACAAGTCTTACAATATCAAAACAAAGTCTAGAAATCAAATCAACATATTGCTCAAATAAAACGGCATAGCAAAATCATAGATCTTCAACTTGCATCTATGGTCTCACTAGCAACTCTCCTAACATCAATTTCGATCACCTGAGTTACCTGAAAACGATGCTAAAACACGTCAACACTAGGTTGGTGAGATGCCATAGGTTTTAGACACCAACCTCAAAACATTTCAAAACAACTCCAACATTTCTGTGATAAAGATAAACAGTTGCATGACATATCATGAACTATCACATACTACAAATCAATCAGCTCAATTCAAATCAATATAACTCAAACAAAATAGCTCAACTCAAAAATAGCTCGGCTCAACCTAAGTGGGGAAGGAACGATCCCACGATCCAAGCCAACCCGACTCCACTTGTCAATTCAATTCAATACATAGCAAGTAATAGCCACATAGCACATGCATTTTTAAGCTCAACCATCAAATATCACAGTAATAAAACATCACATACTCAAGCATCGTTTCCACCCCAATGAAAAATCTTAGAAAAGATAGGGGCTATGACACTCACCTGATGCTAGCTTCCAAAATCCACAAATACTTCACAGAAATTCACGAACAATCTAAACAACATAAACACACAATAAGTTACCATCAATTAGGCATTCAACCCAATATGATGTAACCTCAACTATGATGGATGCCTATGTTATCTATCATAGTCCTATACTTGTTTTAAAACTTTACCACATCCTACATTTACTATTTACACTTAAATGTTACACTTCACAGTTTCTGTTTTTAAGCAGAATTTTACACCTACTTATGCGACCTAAACGCACCACTTTAACATCCTCATAATTCAAACAAAAAATCTCACATGCTCCCTTATGTGTCTAATGTCTAACATGTGACTCCCAATCATTAATTGCATACCTAAGTGCTCCTAAGAAAATCAAACTCCAAAACAGTCTCAATTCGGGTCTGATTGCGCACTAAAAAGTATGACCCTAAAAAGCATACTTAGGATTCGAATGAATTAATTTACTTTAGGGGATCTTTAATAGACACATAAGACTTAACTTCTGTAGAAGGGCTAAGTCCAATTCAAATTTTAAGTTGGGGTTTTACTTCCCGAAATTAGACCCAAATCTGACCCGTATTTACTGGTTAGACAACTTTTCTTGCGAAAGGCTTTTAAAGGCCTTAACGAACTCAAAATCGTTCGAGGCTGGAGTTTTTTGAAAATAGACTCTCTGAACTTATCAAAACTCATAAGATTCATAAAAAAATTCGTTGCCAATCATGAGATATCATCTGAGCAACACGACCCAAAATTCTGCTCAAACTGAAATCATGATTTAAGAAATTAACCTATCGATTACACCATCATGCTTCTAATTAAACCATATCAATCTAATTAGTTTAATTACATTAATTTACATAAAACATGAAACCCTAATTAATAAAACCTAATTTAACTCTAATCCATCATAATTAAGTTACTAGAATTGAAAGATTATAATTAGGATTGAACATAAACTAGAAAACTTACCTTGAAAAGATCTCTAAAATTTTTCTCTTCTTTCTCCACTTTTGGAACCGGTCGAACTAAAAAGGGTGTGGGTTTGGGATTTATTTTTTTGTATTTATAGGCTCCTAATATTTATTAGATAATTCCTAATTAGTATTAGATATCAATTATGATTCCTTTTTATTTTTATTTACCAAAATTTGGATTTACTATTCATGCCTAAATTTTTTTTTTCTTCTTTTCTTTTATTAATTAATTAATTATCTTTATACCTTAAGTTTTATAAAAACCTAAGCTAATTTGTTAAGCCGTTTTGCTTGAAAACTATTTTCTAAAAATATTTTTTCCTTTTATTTTCTAAAATTCGTTTTTACTATTCATGGGTAAAAAAAATATTTTTTTTTCTTTTCTTTTATTTTACTTTATTAATTAATTAGTTATCTTTATACCTTAAGTTTTATAAAAACTTAAGCTAATTTGTTAAATCATTTTGCTTAAAAACTACTTTCTAAAAATAACTTTTCATTTTCAAATTCACATTCTAAAAATAGAAAGTCTTCTAAAAACTCTCATATTTTAAATAACTCATTTCTCTTAACTTAACTTCTAAAACATAAAATAGGAATACGTAAATACTTACACATAAATACATACACACAAAATACATAAACGCTCAAAATTCACAAGTCATTTACATGTCACTCAAAAGTGAATGAAATGCACTCATGCAAACTCCATCATAATCTCACCTCAATGAGACTCTCACACTTACTAGGTTGATTCCCAAATCCTCATAAAACACATAGAATCACAAAATCTCATAAACCAAACTTATAGAACAGATAATTAGGTCAACGCTATGGTTTGACCAACCTGCTCAAGCCATGGTTGTCATAGTATCCCCACCTTGAGAAAATCTCGTCCCGAGATTTAACTACTCGAGACATTAACACTATCGACAAACAACTGAGGGCACTTAGACCTCATTCGACCCTTGCGTTCCCAAGTAAACTAAGGACCACGCTTCGAGTCCCAACGAAATTGTACTAACACTATCTTAATACGCTTTAAACTCTTGACCTCTCGGTCCATAAACTCAGCGGTTCCTTGACAAAACAAAGAGTCTTGTCAACCTTAATCTCATCCAACTTCTACAATCCGAATCCAACTGCTAATGACTTTGCTCACCCCTACAAAGGTGCAATTAGCAACACAACAACCCAAAACGAAAGAAACATCCACTAAATGAACCTCACTCGTCATCGAGAAAACTCATCAAAACCTTTAAGTTATTGTAACAACGTCATTTACAACCCGGCCTCGCA
>BQNB010050241.1:8594-41605 GCA_026074375.1 Tanacetum coccineum | reverse complement strand
CCGTTATCGTATACCTCTAAACCCTAATTCCATGAAAGATTAACATCTAAAGTGAATGCACAAGCTACTAAAGCATATGCACAAGTATCATAACATCTCATATGAATATACACTCTATCCAAAGAATGGTACAAGTCTGTAAGAGCTCAATATACAAGTCACTAATGCACGATATCCAAAATAGCCGTTTTACCTCCGTTTTCCTAAAAATCTTGTACAATCCATCAAGTACAAGTTACAAGCAAGTCATACACTTTATTTACAATCCATCTTCATCCTTATTTCATGAGATTACAAGAAATCCAAGTCTAAAACCCTAACCCGAGCAAAATACTAAACCATAACCCGTTTATCAATTATTATCCGTTTTAAACCTCAACCAACACTCAAATAAGTTGTAATAACTTATTTTACAATCATATAAATCCTATTCAATCATTATTTCATCATTAGTTCATCATCTTATTTCATTTGTACGTAAAACAAATCCAAGAAACCCTAAATGTACCTAATTGGTTCATTTGACCCGTTTACTCATTTCTAACCATTTCAATCCCAAACAATCAACCAAGAACCATTGTAAACTCATAATATGAGTTTACAATCCATCATCTAACATTATCTTGACAATATACCAAAGATTGAAGCTTAGAAAACCCTAACGAATCCAATATAAACCCTAATCCAATCCACGGCTTATTCTTTCAATTTCGACCCATTTTAACTTAAACCAACGATCAAACCTCATTGATAATCCTTTATATAAGTCCTAGGATCAGTATTCCATCATTCCCAATCAAAATCACACGAATTATAAACAAAGAAAGTCAAGAAAACCCTAAACCGTACCATTTGGAACCCGCGACCTCATTTCACCATTTTAAACCCGTTTTAACCCAAACCAATTGCTAAATCCTAATGACACTCCTTATATCAGACCTTAGGAACATGTATTAACAATCCTTAATCATTTATACACGAAATATGAGCTTGAAAACTCGTGAAACCCTTGTCGAACCCAAAACAGACCCGAACCCATTCATGACCCATTTTAACCTATTTAAAAAAACGACGCCTCTGGCCAAGTGTTGCAAGAGCTGACGCGCTACACTGCACGTGTCGTATCCGTACATACGATGCCCCTTGAGAGAGTCATAGCATAACCACACTCGCAGGCTTGGTAGGACGCGCAGTCACATCTGTCTACATTCGACGAGTCCTATGACTTGAGTGTGAGGGGCATCGAGATACCTGCAGTATACCTTTCTTGATACGAGCGCTGTCGTCTGACACACATATCCACGGGATTTGATCCACAGTCTGGACAATGTCCGTCCCAGCGTTAAACTTGGTTTAGCACAACAGACACTCTATCTCCACCCAAGTATACTTATCAGAGTGTCTTGTCTATCGATTCTGACTCAACTAGAACAGTCGGCGAGACTACAGCGACACGAGGGGGCTCTATCCAACCTTACGGCATTAGCAGTTCACACGTTATGTACACGATAGGAGCCTTCACGCAACGAAACGCCTAATTGTGCTCTCCTTATAGCACCTCTCACTTACATAGAGCATCACAACACACAGGCGCATACTTTTACAGAGGCGGTATACATCCGACGAACATCTGTGACACAACAGTATCTAAAAAACTAGCATACGAGCCTACACCAGCAGGCGTGGAGTACACAATGCATCATTATGCATCATTTCTTGCGATACCATTTATTGGGGAATATTGATTACTCTCTTATTCATGTATCTATCGACACATAAAGAAGATATATGGGGAGATCATGATATAGAAGTCGAGACAGACACAAGGTTGAAGCATCCGTGAAGACAAGATGTTTGTGAGGCCTTTGAATCATAGTAATCAGAATCTATCACTCTCTCTCTGCAGAGTAGCGGCGGGAGTAGAAGTGAGATAGTCTAAAACATAGTGTGAAACATGGTGAATAAGATGTGACGTGTATTATCGGTGCATGCACGAGTATCATCATGGGGAATGAGATAGCTTGATACTTCTCCATGAGTGTGATCGTGATAACGTTTAGATAGGGTGGTGATTATGTCTTAAAGTTTGTCTCTGTCTGATATGCTAGTCTGTAGTGAGAGTGTAATATAACATATACTCATAAGTCTGATTTTGGGGATGTAAATTGGATGAGATTGTGAATTGGTTTGACAATTTTAAAGTTATAAGTTTAATAGTTTGGAGGCAGTGGGGATGTTTAGCTGAGTGTAGTGATGGGTGGGTTTTTGGGGCGTTTTAAGGCGTGAAGTTGAGTTTTGTTTGTTTTTTTAATAGGTGTTATTAGCGAAGTGGATTATAGAATCAGCGTTGAGTAGTCTACATTAGGTTTAAATGGAGTGTAGGGGTTTAAGTTGTTAAGTGGTAGGAAGTTAGTTTAGTTGAAGGGTGGTCTTAGGGGGTGGTGTTTTAGATGTTGGTTGGTGGTTTTAGGTTTTTTAATTGGTTATGGGTTTATTTTAGAGATGATTGTGTATTGTTGGTTAGGTGTTTAATGGATTGGGTTTGTGAGTTAGGAGTTTAGGTTTATAGTATTGTATTGTTTGTATTGGTAATTTGGTGTAAGTATGAAGTGTGTAAGGTTTTGGTATTGTGTATGGGTGTTTTGATTGTTTGGGGTTGGTAAAAGAGTTTTTGGGATTTAGAATAGAATTTTTGATATTGTCATCAAAAGATAATTTTATTTGTGATTAAAGTAGTATTTCAATGATATAAAATTTAGGAAATCATATATTTAATTAAAGATTATAAGTGAGAAAAAACTGTACTGTGATTGTATTAATAATGATTATAACAGATAAGAATATATTTTGGTTTAAAAAATAATAGGAGATTTATGAATTATGAGTTTTTACATCTTTGGTTGTACGTATGAAATGAGTTGTTGGGTTTACGATAAAGTGCACTTGCTCTCAATAAACGGTGACTGAATGACTTCTAATTAGATGGCCCCGAACGTGGATAACAATAATTCCAAACTCTCAATTAAACTCAAACCTTAAAACCTCAAGTTCTAGAGTACAATCTTTCCTAAGACTCAGCGATTTACTCAGTTGCGTAACGGGCTGTTTTCTATCATTTGCTAGATCACCCTTCCTGTTAAGATTGTGATAAGGTCGTTCACTTTTATTTTGGAATATTTATTACATCTACATATCCAGGTGAGTTCATAGCCTCGCTTTTCAATCTCTTTAATGTTTTCAAAAACCCGCGAGGGGGATACATGCTTGTTACAAACTCTTTTATATCTCGTTTATCTATAACAATGTTTATTAATTTTCCAAAGACTTAATGAAGTTCATAACCTCACATAACTATATAATCACTCGCTACCCTACTATAAACCTTGATTGCATAGTTTTTCTAAACTATATGCTATCCTGATATATTATTGCCTAAGTACATGAAAATATATCTTTGGGTATTATCTCCCAATATTTCTTAAATGTCTCTTTAGTAATATCTCTCAATATTTCTTTAATGTCTCTTTGGGTAATATCTCCCACTATTCTTAATATCTCTTTGTAATAGTACTCCCAATATTTCTTTAATATCTCTTTGGGTAATATCTCCCAATATCTCTTTAATATCTCTTTGGGAAATAATCTCCCAAAATCTCATCGTAATATCTCCCCAGATCTCTTTGTGTAGATAACTCCCAATATCACTTTAATTATCCTTTATCTCATTAATGTGATCATGAGTTAGGGTGATAATACATGTTCACTATACAATAATGTTTCTTATAACGATTATTCCTGGAAATACCAACATTTCCATTATGATAACTTGTATTTAAACTATTACATTTCAAACCTATAATTTCACTCAACTTTGTGTTGACCACCTTTTTAAGCATGTTTATCTAGTAATTAAGCAAGTTGCGGTACGAGCGTGCATTGGACCGATGATGGCTGAACTGTTATCATTCAAAAACATAATGTTTTAATTTTGGGACCCCCTCATTTTGTAAAAACTCTGATTATAATAGAATGATAACTAAATTTTTCCAAACACTCTCTTTTAAAGTTGATTTTCTATGATTATGAAATAGTTGTAAATCCATGAAGTAATACCCCCAATGTTAGCTTCCGCTGCTATATATTGTAAAAATGTGGTGGTGTTACAAATTGTGTAACAGCGCAGGATATAATAGAACAAGGACAAAACTTAACTATAACCACATTTCATTTTCAGCCCATCAAAGTCCTTCCTTGCCCTACAATTCCGGAACAAGTATGTAAATATACATATCTATTATACTATTACATAAATAACTTATGTTATTTACGACGGGGTTGTTAACGGAACGATGTCTTCTCCCAACCGCTCTACTTCCGATATTGAGGATGGTTTTTCCTCTATGATTATTCTTAACTATACTTCGGTCTCATCAGATTATTTCCCAGCTTCATTGGGAAGCAATTCTTTTAACTCTTCGGAAAACTCTACAGATAATATAATCCCACCAGTATTCTCATCTTTCTACAATAATACTTATTTAAAGGACGTACAAGCATTTTATGCTAAGGAATTACCTATTTCATCACCAGATCCTATTACTCCACCAGCTATTTTGACTCCATCTCCGGTATTACCACCATCATTACTATTTGATCCTCGATATTTCTTTGTTCCTGAAGAACTATTACCACCTAAGAAGCGAATCCATTCCCCATCTTCTTCCTCAACTACGTTATCTAATTCATCTCGAAATCAAACATGTGATTTGGTATCACCATCTTCCTTAGTTTATACTCCTACCCCACCTCAGATATTTGAAATAGGAAAATGTTCAATTAAGATGCATCTGAAACATCATGAGAAACAAATTGAAGATATTTTGAATTACTTAGATGAACTCTATCTTTACCACATCGAGAAAATGGAGGAAGGACGCATTGATAGAATGCTCATACGAAAGAATAGTAACGAACTAAAGACCGAACTTAAGAGAATCCGTACTCAGATTATCAAACTTCAAAAGAAGCAGTTAGGGCAAAAGGAAAAGATTGCCTTTGCTCACTACAGAATTTCCGATCTTGAATGAATCATTGAGAAAATCCATGCTCGTCACTAAACAAATCAGGAAGATCTTTAGGATGTCATCTACCGGATCAAAATCATCAAGCTATTTATAACTTTATCCTAGCCACAGGATGTGTGGTATAAATAAAAACGCTTGTCAAATCTTGACTATGTACAGTAAGAAGAATGCCTCCTAAAAGGACATCAACATCCGAAACACCAGCCATAACTTTGGATGCCATCCGGCAACTGACTGCTGATTTTACTGCAGCCCTGGAAGCACGGACTGCTGCCATGGCAAGTGCTAGTAATCTTACTAGAACTCCTGCAGTGAAAACGGGAAACTACAAAGAGTTTATCAGCTGTCAACCTTTTTACTTTAATGGTACGGAAAGAGCAGTAGGCCTTATTCGCTGGTTTGAACGAACCGAATCAGTATTCTCTCGTAGCAGATGTGCTGACGAAAACAAAGTAACATTAGCTACTGGTACTTTGAGAATGCATATACCCAACCTATGGGAGTAGAGCAAGCCAATCAAATCACCTGGACTGAGTTAAAAAGGCTTGTGACAAACAAGTATTGTCCTTGGACTGAGATCAAAAAAATAGAAGAAGAACTTTACAATCTAAATGTAAAGGGAAATGATCTTAAACCTTATGTTAGAAAATTCCAAGAATTAACAATTCTATACCCGAACATAGTGCCAAACACCGAGAAACTCTTGGAAGCTTTCATCGGGGGACTACCTCGAAGCATTGAATGAAATGTTACTGCCTCTAAACCTCAAACTTTAGAGGAAATCATTAACATATCCAATGCAAGTATCGAATGACAACAAAAGAAAGTTTGACGATAAAAGAACTTTCAACAACAGCTCCCGCAGCAACAACAACTACCGCAACACAACAATCGCTACAACAATCATCAACAACAAAATCGAAGGCAAGAAGCTGGTAGAGCCTATGCTGTTATTCCATCTGAAAATGGTAGGTATGCCAGAGAACTCCCTTTGTGCAAGAGATGCAATTTACATCACACCGGACCTTGTACTGGCAAATGTAATATTTGCAACAAGGTGGGCCATTTGAGCAAGAACTACCAAAACAAGAAGCCAGTTACTGGAAGTAATCAACTACCAATAACAGTTGTATGTCATGCCTGTGGAGAAAAAGGGCATTATACAAATCAGTGCCGCAAGACCAACATCAATGCCCAAGGAAGAGCATACATGCTGAAAGATAGGAATACTCAACAAGACCTGAACGTAGTTACGGGTATGTTTCTATTAAATCAGCATTTAGTCAAAGTATTGTTTGATTCCGGAGCTGATAGAAGCTTTATATCCATATCGAAACGAACATAGTATCAACTCTTTTTAAAGTTTCGTATGTAAAGTTATCCAGAAATAATAAATGATAATTCGTTACATCTTGTTATTATCTGGTGGTATCAAACCTCAGACATTATTTGTTGATTCTATCAATATTCACACACTGAATACCTCCTCATACCTTTACAACCATAAATATTTTCATCCTCAATTATATGAGCGACAGTAACAATCAACATCTCAATAATTGACTAACCATCCATAAACATAATCTTTTATACACATTACCATACATGTTTTATGCCTAATTAAGACATTTATGATCATCGTTATTTGAAATGAAATAGAAACCGCTTCTTTAGTTTAAATAGGAAATTATAAATCCCTGAAACTTTTCTCTGCTTTCATAATGAACCGGCTCAAGATTCAAAACCTAACTCAAGATCTGTTGACCGGTCCAATATATGATCTCATTAAAGGCACATGCAAGAGTGTAGTGGAGTTAGAATATATCAATGATCAATTAGATTGGCATAATCCTGAAGGAAAACCGTATCCCCATGATCTTAGCAAGCCACTTCCTTTAATTTCGGATGCACGAGGTCGTCAAATCATCCTTTATGATCACTTCATCAAAGGAGGAAGCTCAAGTCGTAAATATACAACCTCAATCACCAAGACAAAGGCTGCTGATTACGGTCATGTTAAATGGATTGAAGACAAAGTTCCTAGAAGTACATGGAGTGAGGCACAAGTCGTCTACGACAAACACGCCTACTGGGGAACATATCACTAGGGACCAAAACGTCAGAGATTCTATGGATATGCTACCAACATGGAAACTTCGAAAGACGTCTATTCAAAACACAGGATTATTGCTATTACAAGTCTCAAGATCATGGAATTCTTTGGTTACAAACATTTGGAAGAGATCACAGTTCGAAGACAAAATGATAAGCTCTACAAGTTTTGAGAAGGCGACTTCAAAAGACTTCGTCGCGAAGATATTGAAGATATGTTACTTCTTCTTGTTCAGGGAAAGCTGACGAATCTCAATGTGGATGAACGGTTTGCACTTAATGTGGCTTTAAGAATGTACACAAGACGGATTGTAATTCAAGAACGTGTGGAGGATCTACAACTGGCAGTTAAAAGCTATCAGAAGAAGATAAACCTCACCAAACCTGACACATACCGTTCAGACATGGGGAAATTTTTCGCTTTATTCTTGCATTGTCAAATCTCAATATATAAGGTAACTTGCATAACTAAAGTAGACAAGCTCACACAACCTATCTATGGCCATCCTGTCTTCATATATGTCAAGCAAATATCATAACATGTCAAGTCAATATCATCATATTCTTATTACAAAGTACATTATTCCTATAATGTACCATTCGCAACGTTATATCTAAACGGGCTTTAAACCATTATCGTATACCTCTAAACCCTAATTCCGTGAAAGGTTAATATCTAAAGCGAATGTACAAGCTACTAAAGCATAAGTACAAGTAACATGAACATCTCATATGAATATACATTCTCTTCAAAGAAAGGTACAAGTCTTTAATACATAATGTACAAGTCATTAATGCACGACATCCAAAATAGCCGTTTTACCTCCGTTTTCCTAAAAATCTTGTACAATCCATCAAGTACAAGTTACAAGCAAGTCATACACTTTATTTACAATCCATCTTCATCCTTATTTCATGAGATTACAAGAAATCCAAGTCAAAAACCCTAACCCGAGCTAAATAGTAAACCATAACCCATTTATCAGTCTTTATCCATTTTAAACCTCAACCAACACTCAAATAAGTTGTAATAACTTATTTTACAACCATGACAATCCTATTCTATCATTATTTCATAATCTCACTTCATTTACACAAAGATTGAATCCAAGAAACCCTAAATGAACCCTAATTAATCATTTGACCTATTTATTCGTTTTAAACCCGTTCAATCTCAAATAAGCAATCAAGAACCTTTGTAAACTCATGATATGAGTTTACAAACTATTATCCATCATTTCCTATCATTACTTTGGCAATATACTTGAAATAGAAACCTATAAAACCCTAAAAGTCCATTACATGCCCTAATTCAAACCCATGACTATTACAACCCATTCTAAACCAAACCACTTATCATTTTTTGTTAATTATCTAAGATACAAACCGTGTAAACACTTATTAACATTTACATAGCAAGTATATTCTAAATCTAAGCATTAAATTCCCCAAAAACCCTAAATTGTGCCAAATGATACCCGCAACCCCATTTCTTCATTTTAGACTCATTTTAACCCAAACCAATTCCTAATCTTTGCTAATTAACTTATTTATAGACCTTAAGAACATATTTTATCAATCCTTAATCATTAAACACAAAATACCACCAAGAAAACTTATGAAAATCTTTGCCGAGTCCAAATCTGACCCGCGGGTAACATTGCCTCATTTTGACCCATTTTGACTTAACCCATGTGCAAACCACCTCAATAGACTCCTTCTATATGTCCTTAATCTACTTATCCAGCAGCTTAGACCTTTCCATGGTTAACCATGCTTACAAGAATTATACACTTGAAAACATAGAAAACCCTATTCGAACTCCAATCAGACCCGAACCTCCTTCTTTGCCACTTATTTGAACCCATTTAAAACCATTCCAGGTGCAAAATACATCAAGGATTTTCGTCTAGAACACCTATTGCTGATTACCCAGCTGCTTGTTAGGGAATTCTCTTGCCATAGAAAGAGGGCACACATGAGCCTCCTTTAGCTCATATCAGCCGTGGAAGCAAGGAAGCAAGGCCAACACATTCAAGCTACTCCTAGACCTCCCACACTTGCTTTTCTAGCTTATACACATCACATATTAGCCCTCCTATGTGTCAAGAACAGAAGCTAAGGGTTCCTTAACCTCCTCATCCTCAAAATAGTATAAATTAGGGGCCTTAGGGTGTTATTCATACTCGCACTCATATCTCTTACTATCTCATACCCTATTGGAGTAAATACTTTGCTCCCTTTATGATCGTAGGGATCATTAAAGAGTTCAAGAAGCAAAGCTAAGAATTGAAGTCGAGTGAAGTTACAAGGCTGTACGAGTCGGTAATACTACACGAAACGGACCCTATTTCCACCTTTTTTGATCTTTGAAGCTCAAACCTAGGTTTTGATTGTTCTACTTCTGCTATATCTCCTTTTAATGTTCATATGACCTATATATACTCTTTTTAAAGTTTAATAACTCAAGTCATGCCTCATTTTCCTTTTGGATCCATAAAACAGACACCGAAAACCCTAATTGAGTTGTTTTTCTTTAAATATATTGTATATTAATGATTATATAGTGTTTTTAATCTATTCCTTGCATGCCTTATTGTATGTTATATTTATCCACTTTATTGATTAAGAGGAATTTGAAGATTTAATACCCGCGGTTTACATTTTGAAACCCTAATTTTGTCAGTTTTGATGATCTTGCCCCTTATAAAGAAGCGTTTTTTTAAACGTGCATGTACGTACTTTATTTGTTTGTTTTTTTGTATTATCTTTTAAATTTCTTTTGAATTTTTAATAAGGTAGCGGGGCATGGCAATTTGGGTCATATTTTGGTCTTCGTTTATCCAACTGGTGGTAGTTTTGCGTGTATGTTGGTTATACGTATATAATTTTGGGAGCGTGATTTTTGTCCAGGGGTCTCTTTTGTGTGTTCTTTAGGGGGCGTTTTTGTCACTTTTCAATGTCCTAGGTTTAATTGGTATATCTTTCAAAGTTGAGGGGACCAAGTTCGTAAAAGTGCAACTCCAAGGGCTACTTGCAATTTTCCAAAAAACCCCAGGGTCAAAATGTACCATTTTTGAAAAAGTGTATAATCATATTTAAAACCTTACCAGACATAACTTTAATAAGCTTCTCGTGCTTAACATTTCCAGATATTGATTAAAACGCTTAAAACCGATTATATCATATCACAATACTAGGGAGCTTCATATTAAGGAGTTTCATCTTGGTATTACGTTCTGACTGAGTTGTTGGGTTTATGATTTAAAGTGCCCTAGCTCCTCAAACGTTTACTGAATGACTTCTGAATTATGATGGCCCGAACGGTGATACAATAATTCCAAACTCTTCAATCAAACTCATAACTCTTAAAACCAAAGTTCTAGAGTACAATCTTCCTAAGACTCAACATATTTACTCAGGTTGCGTGACGTGGCTGTTTACTATCATTTTACTATATCAACCTTCCCCGGTTAAGATCGTGATAAGGTCGTCAGCTTTCATTTTGGAATATTTATTACATCTACCTATCAGGTGAGTTCATAGCCTCGCTTTTCAATCTCTTTAATGTTTTCATAAACCCGCGAGGGGGATACATGCTTGTTACAAACTCTTTTACATACTCGTTTATCTTATAACAATGTGATTACTTTTCAAAGACTTAATGAGTTCATAACCTCACATACTTTATAATCCTGTGATACCTACTATAAACCATGAATGCAAGTGTTTTCTAAACTATATGCTATCCTGATATATTATTGCCTAAGTACATGAAAATATCTCTTTGGGTAGTATCTCCCAATATCTCTTCAATATCTATTTGGGTAGTATCTCCCAATATTTCTTTAATATCTCTTTGGGTAATATCTCCCAATATTTCTTTAATATCTCTTTGGGTAATATCTCCCAATATTTCTTTAATGTCTCTTTGGGTAATATCTCCCAATATTTCTTTAATATCTCTTTGGGTAATATCTCCCAATATCTCTTTGGGTAATATCTCCCAATATCTCTTTAATATCTCTTTGGGTAATATCTCCCAATATCTCTTTAATATCTCTTATGTGATTCATGAGTTTAGGGTAATAATACTGTTCTCCATGATAATAATGTTCTCCATGATAATTATCCCTGCAATACCAGTATTTACACTATAACTTGTATTCAACTATTACATTTCAAACCTATGAATTTCACTCAACCTTTGTGTTGACTTTTTAGCATGTTTATCTCAGGTTATTGAGCAATATACGGCACGGAGTGGCATGGACTCGAAGATGGCTAAAACCTGTTATCATTCACTTTGTATGTAACTAGATTTTGGGACCTGCCTTTGTAAAACTCTGATTTGAAATGAATGATAACGTATCTTTTGAACAAACGTCTCTTTTGGGTCGTTTTCTATGATTATGATTGTTGTATCCATGAAGTAATACCCCAGATTAGCTTCCGCTGCTATATTGTAAAAATGGGGGTGTTACAGCTTAAGAGTAAGTAGTCTTGGATATTACATAGGAAGAAGTTAAACTGGAGGTTGTGAAAGTTCAGGCAGTTAATCATTACTGGTATAACTTTTAATTGCTAAAACTGATTGTTTATTTGAGTGTAGTTTAGTAGCACTTTTGACCTGATAACTCATGAATGGATCGATACAGGTAAATTTTATGTGCGTCAAGTGAGGAAATTGAAAAAGGGGCATGATGGTCATAAGAATGAAAAAGTTGGAGAGGACGGTTAGGTGGATGTTCTCTCACACAAAGTTTGACTTTTAGAAGACGAACTTGAAAGGAAATGAAGGCAACTGAAAGAAGCAACTGAATGAAGTAATACAATCCCTAATTATTCAGGTGAGTGAATTCTCGGTTCAATGCCTAGAAACAAATAAACTTAAGAACATTACTTTATCCTTAATTTAGGGTACAGTTTTTATAGCTTTAAGACCTTATGATATAAACTTCATTGACCCGTTTTAGATTATATGATAGTCAGATGACTTGGTCTCGAGGATGGGTCAAGGATCTTTTTCCACCTGCAAGGAAATCAAATGCATGTTCTGGAAGCACTTTCAGCCTAACTCCTGAAGCCAATTGACAAGCATTACACCAAATTTGTAATGTTTTGTAACCCGCTGATAACTCTAAATTTCGTATTATGTATTTGTTTACGGTGTAAACACCACCAGCTTCCGCAATAGCTTTAAGACCTTATGATATGTACGGGTTGCAAGCTCTATGTTGATTTTCCATATGTAGACCATCAATTTTTAGCAATTTGTTAAGTGTGGGTTTACTTAAATATAATATGCAAAGCTGAAAAGAAGTTGGAATGAGATGAAATAGATGCACTATAAACATGTTTATGCTGTTCATCATAATGTAATGACATGCGTCTGTAATGAGTCATTGTTTTTATAGAACCCTAATAAGTGTAGAATACACATATCCATTTATACCTAAAATAACCCAATTAAACCCAAAACAGACCAAAAATAACAGTTATTGTTATTAATCATTATCAGGCCTCACAAATAACTGCTGGCCAATCAGGCTGTGACACACAGCCTGATGTCCCCACCTTAACATGTGCCGGGCACATGTTAGAAAAACCCTTGGTAAATAGACATTAAACATCACTCCAAGTATTTATTAATGAGGAATGTTACAATCACATCATTTTTACAAACAAATTCTCACATCATGATATGACAATCAATTATTAGTATTGAAAACAAGAAAGAAAAAATCATATATATTGACTTTATTAATCATATATATTGACTTTATTGATGATTAAATCATTATTCTTAATAGTTCTTCATCCCTTGATCGTCATTTCTTGCAAACAATCCCATTTCCATGAAAATATCCTTTAGCAGAACAATCCAATGCAATCACCTCCTTTGCAATCACTCCAACATTACCCGAATCAAAGATGCATTTAGCGCAATCAGACGACAACAAACCGCTAGTCTTATACTTGTCCTCACCTCCAACAACAGCCATTGCGACCCCAGGCTTCGCGGGGTTCTTGAAGTCGGGCTGATAAGTCTTCCCCAACACGCCTTCAACATTGTCCGAAAGCCCACTAAACCTAAACTGAACCTCCAAATGAGCAAAGCAATCATCAGATGGAACATTGTATCCGTGAATTTTGTCATCTTCTGCGGTTACAGGGACTACATTGGCCAAAATCTTGGTATGAGTTCGACGTCGCGTGGATAAACAAGATATAAGACACAAGTTTAGGTTGTTCTACTTGAGCATCAAGTTCGTTATACTTAATTTTCTTCATCAGTAATTATTACATAGAGCCTACATAATTGAAGCTTCAAGAAATGGTTAACATATGGGTTTCAGGGGAAGATTAATGTTAAAATATTTAACCATTTACATGCTACATCGAGGTGAAGGTTTTTTGCTACTAACTAAGGTCATTATTACTACTACTAGTGTGAGTGTCTACTACTCAAGTTCATTTTTCTTATGGTGCTTAATGGTGGGTAATTTGAGATATAGAAGGCTTGGATTAGAAGTGTAATATTGGTTCGTGGTTGTGAAGATCGAAGTTGCATACTTTAGTCCCCGATTTGATGATGACAAAAAGGGGAAGAAGATTTGATGATTTTTACCTTGTAGATCCTTTGTACTTAAGGGGAAGTTTTCATTCGTATATTAACTTCAGGGGAAGTTCGTGCTTATTTGGTTTTGTCATTATCAACTAGGGGAAGATTGTTGGGAATTATATTTGAGTTGATAAGACAAAACACGAATGAAACAAGATGGAAACAAAATGACCAAAGTCGTCATTGTGGGATTCTACAAGAGTAGAAGGAAAATAAAGATTGGTCAAAAGAGATAAAGATGAAGAGATAAAGATTTGGTCAAACTCATTAATATCTTTTAAATAGTTTCCATGTAAAGCCTTGACTCCTTATGCTATAAAAGGAGGTCTAGGCATATTGTTTTAGTATCCAGAAAAGTGTGTGTTCTCAATGAGAGTCGACTAAAACAAAACATGTGTGTGTACACGTTTAGTTAGTTAGCATAGTTAGATAGTTAGTAGATGTGTTATAAACATCTATGTATTAGTTAGTTTAGCCTCAAGGATCATTTGATCTTGGGGATATAATGAATAAAGAAAACCTTTAGGAAACTCTGATTTCCCTATTATTATTTCGCTGTGCAAGTTTATTAATCATTGTTACTATATCCTAGATGAGTCTTAATAACGATCTAAGGGGTCATAAAGATCTCCACACTTCTTGACGCCGGATTAATTTACCCGATCTCGGATAGTCCTTGGGTGAGCCCCGTACATTGCGTACTAAAAAAAGGTAGCTTTACCGTTGTTGAAAATGATGAAAACAAGTTAATTCCTACTCGATTTAGTTACGGGATGGCGTGTATGCATTAACTACCAAAAGTTAAATGACGCCACCACGTAAAGACATTCCATTACCATTTATGGATCAAATGATTGAGAGATTAGCGGGAAACGAATACTATTGTTTTCTCAATGGTTTCTCGGGTTACTTTCAAATTCCCATCGACCCTCATGATCAAGAAAAGACCACATTCACGTGCCCTTATGGAACGTTCGCCTACCGTCGCATGCCTTTCGGCTATGCAATGCAACCGGCAGTTCCAAAGGAGTAATGAATGTGCTATCTTCATGATATGATCCGAAAAAAGAGGAAGTCTTGTATGGATGACTTTTGGTCTTTGGGAATACATTCGAATTGCCTCTCTCATTGACAAGATGCTAAAAAGGTGTGAAAGACACCAATCTTTGTCTAATGGGATAAGAGTCATTTTATGGTTAAGGAAAGGTATTTGTCCTTGGCCATAAATTTCCCAAGAACGAGATTGAGGTCGATAAAGCCAAGGTGGGAGGGTCCCGATGTATTGCTATGTTACCCATCCACCATCGTTAAGGTGTTGAGTTTCTCGGTCCATGCCGGTTTCAAACCGATGGTTCATAAGGATTTACCAAAATTTCCCGACCGCTGACTTATCTTCTTGAGAAAATACCCCGTTCATCCTTCTCTGATGAATGTATTCAAGCTTTGAAACGTTAAAGAAAAACTTACGAAATCCAATATTGAATTGCCCCCGATTGGGACTTACCCTTTGAGCTTATGTGCGATGCAAGCGACTTTGCCATAGGTGCGGTCTTGGGGCAACGTCATGAAAAGCACTTTAGGCCTATACACTATGCTAGTAAAACAATGACCGAGGCGGAATCGCATTACACCACGACGGAGAAAGAAATGTTAGCTGTGGTGTATGCCTTCAAAATATTTCGGTCATACCTCATCTTGAACAAAAGCATTGTGTATATGGATCACTCCACCCTCAAATACCTATTTGCTAAAAAAGATTACAAGGTGAGATTGATTCGGTGGGTTCTCCTCCTTCAAGAGTTCAAATTCAAAGTAATTGACACAAAAGGAGCCGAGAATCTCGCGGCCGATCATCTTTCCCGATTAGAAAATCCTTATGAAAATGTGCTCGACCCAAAGGAGATAAATGAAACGTTTCTTCTCGAGACACTTAATATGGTGACTTTTCGTGGTGACTCAAGTACCCCGTGGTTTGCCAATTTTGCAAATTACCACGCAGGGAATTTCATTGTTAAAGGGATGTCGTCCTAACAAAAGAACAAGTTTTTCAAGGATGTTAAACACTACTTTTGGGACGACCCCTATTTGTTCAAAATATGTGCGGATCAACTGATCTGGCGGTTTATCTCGGGCCAAGAAGCTATTGACATCCTCAAAGCTTGCCATAGTGGACCCACCGGGGGACATTACGGTGCCAACTACACCGCCAAAAAGGTTTTGACTCAGGATTTTATTGGCCCACAATTTACCGAGATGCCCATGACTTGGTCACCCGATGTGACACTTGTCAATGTCAAGAAAAAATTTCGCAACGTGATGAAATGCCTTAAAATTTCATCCAAGTTTGTGAAATCTTTAACATTTGGGGCATCGATTTCATGGGGCCGTTCCCGTCTTCATGAGGGAACAAGTATATACTCGTGGCGGTCGATTACTTATCGAAATGGGTCGAAGAGAAAGCGCTCCCCACCAACGACGCCGAGTTGTTTGCAAATTCCTAAAATCTCTCTTTACTCAGTTTGGAACTCCCCGCGCCATCATTAGTGATCACGGTACGCACTTCTGCAATGACCAATTCTCAAAGGTCATGCTTAAGTACGATGTCACCCACCGTCTTGCTACCGCATATCACCCCCAAACAAGCGGGCAAGTTGAAGTCTCCAACCGTGGTTTGAAAACAATTCTTGAAAGGACCGTAGGCGAGAACTATGCCTCTTGGTCGGATAAATTAGATGACGCACTATGGGCCTTCCGTACCGCTTTCAAAACACCCATCGGGTGTACTCCTTACAAGCTCATGTACGGAAAGGCATGTCGTCTGTCAATCAAGCTCAAGCACAAAGCCTATTGGGCCTTGAAGCATGCAAACTTTGACCTTTCGACTGCGGGTGATCACCGGAAAGTTCAACTCAATGATTAAATGAACTTCATGATCAAGCTATGAGAATCTTTGATCTATAAATAGAAAACAATGAGGATCTATGACTCAAAGATCAAAAACGCGTTATTCCAACGTTGGTGACCGAGTCCTTCTTTTTAATTCTCGATTAAAGATTTTCTCTGGGGGGGGTAAAATAAAAACCGTTGGACCCATACCGTTCACCATTTGCCAAGTGACCCTATGGCACTGTCTAGTATATCCTCAAACCGACAGGCCAAACTTCAAGGTGAACGGTCATAGACTTAAGCACTACTTTGGAGGGGACATACCACAAATGGTTGTCCCAGATCTCCAAACCTTCCCCACGGACCAATGAATTCGAGGAATGGGTCAAGCTAAGTGACCTAAAAAAAGTGCTTCGTGGGAGGCAACCCATGCTTATCCATAGTAATATTATGTAGTAATGAATAAGTGTTTTTTTTGTTGTGAGGAGGATAGCCTCTTCCATTCTCGTTTGCTTGTATTTTTGTTGTATGTCCAGGATTGCCCGATTTTGAAGCCTCTCGTACTCGCGGTTTTTGTCCTTCGATCACTCGAGCTTCAAATCCTCAGCTTCATTTAGGAAATCCAATATCCTAATCTAATCGACTAACATTTATCTTTAAGCATACTTAATAAACGGCTTAGAGTGACGTAAAGACCCTTCTTAAAGCATTGAGGACAATGTTTTGTTCTAGTATGGGGGATCTATCGATTTGATTGTGCCTGCAGTCGTTGTTTAACAGTAAAAAAAAAAAAAGTAAAGTGATGTTTTTAAAATCCCATTTTACCACTAAATTTCAAAAAAAAAATCAAAAAACAAATAAGTGTTTGTCATAATTTTTTGACTTCCTGCTGGTAGAAATAAGAATAGATTTGACTCTATCGGAGCGTGTTGAGCTCTAGCTTGTTCCTTAACGTTTAGACTAAGCATTCACGGAAATTCGCGAAGAACGAAAAATAATAGAGTTAAGTATGAGTTAGATGCTAAACAAGGATTATTTGGAAATATTAAGAGCTCATGTATGTAATTTGTGACTTTTTCTCCCATAAGCTCCTAACCGGACTAATAATACGTGCTATTTTGGAAATTAAACTTAAATCAACAATTTTTGAGATGTAGTCGATAGCAATAATTTTAGTCTTAGTTCAAATTTATACTTAAATTTTCCAAAAAGAAGTCTTCTCTATATCGTAAAATAAAAATGAAATGAAAAAAAATAATGAAAAAATGATGAAAAATGTGGTAATAATAATTATAAACTGTGGGCTGATAAAAGTTTGCTGCATCTTGCCGGCTCACAACCGATGTTACAGCCTTCTAAAGAAAGCCCATAGTAAGAATAATAATCCTGAGACAGTAAATGTTTGCTGTAATACTTGCCGGCTCACAACCGATGTTGCAGCCTTCTAAAAGGTCGAGGGTTACAATTGCATCATGGTTATGTTTAATGTTAAGTGTGAATTAATAAATGTAAGGAAAATCTCTTTTTGTTAAATTTAAATATGCTTTTGAACTTAGACTATTTCATTTTAAGTTGTGGTTTTTTTAAATAAGCTATGTGTATACGGGAAACCTAAGAGTTTTTGAAACCAAAGGTCCGTGAGTCCTGATACTAGTCTTTGTGGGTGTCAAAATCCTGGTCACTTAGCCGCAGGTTGGGATGTGCAGCTGAAGTCGCTACATGGAGTGATCTCGCCTTCAAACTCATTATTCTCGTGTGAAAACGGAAGCCATAGAAATTTTGTCAAAACGTTGATCCATGTTGAAATTCGAAATGGCACATTCACGCTAAGATTATAGAATATTTGTCGGGAGTGAAAGTTTCACAAGTTGCAAATATGAGTAGTTGTTAGCATCTAACATATATTTATCGTGATTTCAATTTTAAGCTATGGTTGGGACGAGTGAAAAAGTCAGGGACAATGAATTTATCCTTCTTGGGCATTTTAGGATTAAAATGCGTCTTGTTTTATGATCCCTAACGGTTATGAAAATAACACAAGTCAAATATGTTAGTTAGTTGCTTAAAAAGAATAATACAAAAAAAGGAAAAAATACAGAAAATCTGTGTATGGAATAAGGTGTATATAATTAAGAATGGTAAAAATGGGGCTTTTCAAAGCTATTGATTCTTTAATTCCCCTTGATGAACACTTAGCTACATTTCGAGGTAATTAGTCGAGGGGGATTGAAGATTTCTTAGTTTTTCAAAGTGCTTACTTATAGCATTGCGTAAGGACACGCAAATATCTTATATGGAGAACATCTTTGGTATTGCCTTAATTACACATAACATTTTCTATTAAAATCGAACTTAATGACCCAAAATACCAAAAATACATTGTATTTGTATGTTTTCATTTGTATTGTGCAGGTAACAGATATCTAAGAAAAGGACAAAAATAAAGCCAAAATACAAAACCGAGCACGAGAACGGAAAGAGCGTGAAAGAAAAGTCAAATCAAAGCAAAGTCAAAATGTCAAAGTCAACCAAAGTCAAACCCGACAAAGTCAAAGTCAAAGGCGAAGCTGATGTCGAAGAAATATTAAATGGGCCAACCCATACCCATTTAATGGGCCGGGTCAGCCCATTTATACATTATGATGACTTAATAAGCCTTAAAGACTTATAAAAAGCCCAAGTCCTCTTTTATACATACCCGGCCCAACACAAGCCCAAACAATATCCCATAACCCATTTTAACAAACCTGTTAACCCAACCCCTTTTAACCTTTACACCCTTAGTCCTTTAAGGACTAACGGTGCAAACATCAATAAAACCTCAAGGACCAAAGATGCGAAGTACAAGGACGATGGATGCAATACTACTATACACCGTGAGGGACCAAACTTGCCAACTCACTAACTTTTAAAAATGGTGCCAATACTATTCATCATCCCTCACACATGACTTGTGTGTGTCTGGCACCCTGCAACAAAAGACAAAACCCTCCACTCCACTACAAAACTTCATAAAACACCTTATCCCACCACACAAACCTCCAAAATCCACCTTGGCAATCCTCAAGCACCCTATTCGACTAAGAAAGAAGACAAAGATTGAAGGGTTAAGATCAAAGGACTTGGGCACTACTCAAAATTGATGGCTATGATTGATTGAAGACTTGCCTCACACAACAAGCACACCCTTGAGCTGTCTCACGAAGAAAGCACACATCCTACACCTTCTATGCTTTTATTATAAATAGACTCATTGAAGCCCTTGGGCAATTATTATTTTTTCTACTTTTCTTTTCAGCTTATTTTAGTCTTAACTTAGCTTATGTTACTTTTGATTTTCCTGTAATTTTTTTAATGTTTAATGAAATTCAAAGTTTGGTTTAAATCTCGTTCAATTTATGGTTAATTTTTGTTTTCAAAAGCCATTATAAGCTCTTAGATAAGCTCTCATAAGCTTTTATTAAACCACTTATATAACCTGTTTTCATTAAAAGTAACTTAAATATATAAAGTGTTAAGAAAAATTCACAAAAAGTCCACCCTCAAACACCACAGCTTCTTTTGGATGTTAAGCTAGCAAGGGAAGAGCTTATAGACCATACTAGCTTGTCTTTTGACAAGCTAGAGCTTTAGAATAGCTCTAAGAGCATTTGTTTGCCCTGTTTGAGCAAGGGCTTTGTAAGTTTTCCATTTTTCAATTTTCTAGCTTATTTACTGTTTTTATTTGCTTATTGCTGCTCATTTATGTCAATGAATGCTTATTTATGCCTGTTTGTAGCTTAGATGTCACTAGTTTAAAATTTTCTTATAATCAGTCTTATTAGCTTAAAAAAATTGCATAATCTTTAATCTTGTTGTTTTTGCTTATTTAAGTTTTAAAAGTTGCTTATTGGGTTGGTTATAAGTTATTTATAATCTGGTCTTAAGGTTTTGTTCATTGAAAATCAAGTAATCAAGTAAAAAAGGCTGAAATCAGTTCTAAAGGGGTGTTTGGTTTAACTATTTTAATGGGTCAAAATGGGCAAACCTGGCTTTTTTGATTTTGAGTCAACTTAGATTAGATATGAGTTGCAAGAAAAGTCAGTTTGTTTCAAGTTTTTTAAGAGCTAAATCTTAAATTCATAGTTTGTAAAACTTGTAACTTCAATTTGTGGTTTTTGAGACTTTAATATCAGCTTATAAGGTTAGATTTTAAAAAGTGGCATTTTAAGGTTGTATTTGTGTCTGATAGAGTGTTAAAACAAGTTTTAAACCAAGTCTTTGAATCTGCAAAAGTGTTTTTGTCTTTGGTCAAAAATCTGTCACAAGTTGTTGTTAAGTGTCTTAGTCTAAAACTGCTTTTTCAATTTCAAATTTAGGATAGTTAAGATTGTTTTTAGGCTTTGAAATTCAGAGCATAAGCTCTTTGGTGGTCAAGCTCAAGCTGTTTGAGCTTGTTTTGCTTTCAAAAGCTCTTTTACTTGGTTAAAATCAAGGCTGCAATAAGCCTTTTGGTCTTTGTAAAAACCAAAAAAGTCAGCATGTGCTGAGTGAAAACAGCCACCTTCTTAAGCAATTTTTCTAGCTTATTTGACTTTCAAACCCAAATGTCTTTGCTGATTATAAAGCTTATTGTTCAATCTAAAGTCACAAATCCCTTAACCATAAGGTTTCATCTAGGGACTTTATTTTATGCTCAAAAGTACCCCCTGTGTTTGTGTGTGATTGCAGTTTGGAACTAAAAGCTCAGTTTGTTTTCATTGCTTATTTGCTTGTTTACCTAGCTTATTTGTGTTTAGTTTTGCTTATTAGGATAGTCTAAGTCCATTTTAGCTTATTATTTTAGTTTAGAGCTTATTGGAGCTTATTTAGTTCTTTAGTTTAGCATTTTTAGTCAAAAATAGCTTTTTAGTGAATCTGTCCTTTTAGCTTATTTCAATTCATTTCTTGGCTTATTTTTGTTATAATATGCTTAACATGGTATAGTTAACCCAACTGTGTTGAGCTTATTTCTCATTTCACTAGCTATTTGCTCTTAAATAGCCCAACCACCCAAACAGTTTAGGCGTTTTAGACTAGTGTAAAAAAGCTCTTTCTGTCGATAACTTACATATTTTTTGGCTTATTTTGATTCTAAACAAAGTGTTTTTTGTAAAAGTCTGCTATTTATTGCTTATCTTAAAAAGTTATAAAAAAATGGCAAAATAAAAAACATAAGGGAGTTGGGGAATCCAAGGTTAGCAGGGCTGAACCCGGACCTCAACCCCTCTCCACCAATGTTTTAGCTCACACACCTCTACTACACAAGCGCCCTTGGGTCTTTTCCATTTTGTTTTGCACACTTTAATCTTTTATATACGTTTTTAGCCCTTTTGCTTAATAAGCTGTTTTAGCTTATTTAACAGCTTATTTGATAAGCTATTTTCTCACCCTTATTTTTATTAAATTCTTCATTGTTCAATGCACTTTTCAGGATTTTTTCAGAATTTTTATAATTAATTTAGTAATTTTAATCATTTAATTTCATTAAAATCATTTTTAATTCATAATAAATTATAAAAAAGTCAAAAAAATCTAATTCTTTTTTAGAAAATTATCTTTTATCATTTAGGACTTAGGAAAATTAGATTTGCATTCGTAGGGTTAAAATTGTAGATTTTGAATTTTTAAAGAACGGGATTGAATCCTGTTCACATTTTTCGTGTTTTTAAGCTTAAATCACTTTCGTTTTTGGTCTAGTTTTCTAGTTCTTATATTTTAGTCAATTAGGACTTATAAAAGTCAAACAGATCATTTTAGGACTTAATTTTGATAAATTAGGGTTTTTAGGTCACTATTTTAGGAACCCGCTCTGCGTTTTAGTTAAATTTGTGTTCCTACATTGTTTTAGTATAAATTGCATAATTTTTCCCGTACTTTAGAAAACCAATCATAATCTTTGTTCCATTCAAGCATCAATTATCAAACCGACAAACGACTTTCCATTGCATTCCTCGTTGGGGATAACGACCCGGGAATCATACTTCCCGGTTTCTACATTGAGATTTTTGATTCTTATTATATATTTATATATTTATTATATTTAATATATATAAAGGGTTGAATTTATCATTGTCATTTTGGCGCCGCTGCCGGGGAGGATTGTATACGATTGTCGTTGCGTTTGACAATTAGTGCTTTGAAGATCCTTCCGTGAGAAGTTATTTTGCTTATTTTCATATAAAAAAATACAAAAAGATTTTTCTTTTATTAGTATATATATAAGATAAAAAAAATAAAAAATTGTCCTAAAAAGAAAAAAATATATCATCAATATAATGTTCTCAATTGGAACATTACATAATAAGTTCCGAACAAAGATTCAAAAACTTGCCTTTATGTCACTTGCGAGGTACGGTTCACCTTTGAAAGATAAACAAACTCTAAGAGGGGATTATAAGAAGGGTCATCCAACTGAACTACTACCCTAAAGGAGAAGGTTTTTATAGCTACGCGCTTCCTTTTCCCCGGCTCCTTGTGCGTTTTTCTCTTTAAAGAGCTACCGAGAAGCTTGTTGATTATTAGGTTTAAGTGTCTTATCTCATTGTCCGTTATTAAAATAAATTGTGAATTCCATTGTTGAAAAACCAAAAAAAAATAGTATAAATTAACTTTATAATTTGTGCATGCGCACTCTTCACAATCCCTTAATTCTAACCGTCAACAACAACAAGTCCCACCGACTTTTGTTGAACCATTTAATCTTGTGGAACCAATTGAAAATCAAGCTCCTCCCGTAGTTACGATGGCCGATAATCGTACTATGGCGCAACCATTTAATCTTGTGAGTCAGCAAAATTTAGTCCCGCCATTGATGTTGCATTTTTTTTGAATCGGCATTGATTTGGAATTAGGGTTTGTGAATTGAGAGTATTAGACTGATTAAGAACGATTATGGTGTGATCGAATGCGCTTAAATAGGTAATAAAGGAAACCTATAAGCGAAGTATCTGTTTTATAGACCAAAAATACCCTTAGCAGTTGTAACTCCAATGGTAACCTAGCAGTAGTAAGTTAGCCTGGCAGCACTAACTTTTGCCCAGCAGTACTAAGTTTTGCCCATCAGTACTAAGTAATGCCCAGCAGCATTAACTCTTGAGTTACCAGTTTTAACTTTAATTTCATCCCTAGCAGCTGTTACATTCCATTTCAACCATCCTTTGTGTATAATCCCTGCATATTAACACAATTAACATCTTCCCTCAATCAATACTTCAGAGGTTAAGCATTCTAATACTTGCAATCAGATATTGAAATCTGCTAACATCAAATGCTTTTGTGAGCAAATCTGCAACATTCTGATCTGTGTGAAGAACCCTGTTACAACTGCTAAGGGTATTTTTGAGTGAAAAACAGGGTTCTTCACTATGCATATTGTGCTCTCATTATCAATATAGATCTTTGTATGCATAAAGTTCTACCTATAATCTAGAAATTGATTTTTGATACAAAGCACCTGTCTACAGTAATTGGAAGTAGCTATATACTCAGCTTTTGTTGTGGAATTAGCAACCATTGTCTGCTTCTTGCATTGCCATGAAATCAATATGCACCCTAGGAATTGACAACCTCATGTTGTGGACTTCCTATCTAAATCTTGCTCCTGCATAGTCACTGTCAGTAAATGCAACCAATCAAAGGTGGAATCGTTAGGATACTAAAGACCTAATTTAGGTTGACCTTTAAGATATCTAAAAATTCTTTTCACAGCATGAAGATGTGCACTTTAAAGATTGACTTGGAATCTTGCACAAGCACATACTGAAAACTTAATATCAGGTCTTGAAGAAGTTAGATACATCAATGATCCAATCATGGATCTATATAAGTGTTTATCTACATCTTCACCATCTACATCTTTGAGAAAAAGGCTTATGGGTTTCCATGGGTGTGCTTGCTGTTTTGACATCACTAAAGCCAAATTTTCATCAAAGATCAGTCTACATACTTGTCTTGACTATATAAAAATCCCATCTTCCCTCTGCTTCACTTACAGTCTTAGGAAGAATGTGATTTTCACCCATATAGCTCATTTAAAACTCTAAGCATTATCTTCTCAATTTTCAGTACATAATGACTTCTTTTTATGAGCCAAAAATGTATATCATCTACATACACTTGAACTAACAAATATCACATTGTCCCTACTAATAAACAAAGTCTTGTCTGTCTTACCTCTCTGAAACCATTGTCCCAACTAAAGAAACAAAAAATAAGTTGACCAAGGTTTTCATACCAACTCTGGGAGCTTGATGTCAAATCCATAAAGTACCTTTTGCTACTTTGTAATAACTCCCTTCAGGAGTTTTGGATCTTCAAATCCTGGTGGTTGACAAACATAGACTTCCTTTTTAATCTTACCATAAAGAAAAGCACACTTGACATCTATCTGGTACACCACAAAGTCTTTAAATGAGGCATAGGCTAAGAATAATACCTAATTTCTTCAATTCTGGCAACAGTAGCAAAAACCTCATCATAATCAATTCATTCTTCTTGTGTGTACCCTTGTGCAACCAATCTCACAATACCTCTTTCATCCTTCTTGTTCATGTAAACTCATTTAGTGCCAATAGCCCTTTTGCCATTTGGTAAATCTACCAAAGTCCAAACTTCTTGTAGCTTGAATTATAGAAGCTCTTCCTACATAGCCTCTATCTAGCTTGGATCCTTCAGTGCTTGAACTACCTTTTTGGGTTCTTCTTGTGATAAGAAACATGCAAACAGACAATTTTGAAAGTCTTTATGGTTTGTTCTTTGCTGAACTGAACTAAACAAACCATGTTCTTTCAAATTCTTTGTCATTCTTCTTGTTTAAGGTGCTGAATTCAAGTCTCTAATAATTTGCTCAACTGGATGATCTTTGTGTATTCTTGTAGTTGGAATAGGACTGACAGGCATAAATGCATCTAAATTGTTCATGTCAGCCTCTGCACCAACATCTTCATCATCATCTGAATAGACAATATCTTCCAATTCAGGTATATTTGGATCATCAGCACATCCATAGACTATATTCTCATCAACAGCATTATCCTCTATGCTAGCAGCATTAACAGTTGGACTAACAGTATTAATATTGTTAGTGTTGTTAACACTTACATCCTTCTCTTGATTAATTCTTGGCTCCTCTGTACTTGGAATCTCACTATCTTTCCCTGGATCTTCAGCATCCTTCTTTTCCTCCTCCCCTGATGGTTTGAATCCAGCATCAGGAGAATCCTTTGGACTAGAAGAGAATGGTGGATCTTGAGTCCATAATGGTAGCAGTATGTAATCTTTGCCAGGTACTGTCTCCACTCTAGCTTTACCTGCATCAGCACATGCTTTTGTACCTGCATTACCATTAGACTGATTCCCTGTAACAACTGGCTTATAATTTATTGGCTTTGTTAGTGCATCAATATCAAAAAGCCAATTTGGTCCACTTTCTGCAATATTAGGTGTATTCTCACTAAATTGAACATGCAGGTTCTCTTCTACTATCCTAGTTCTACTGTTGAATACTCTGAATGCTTTGCTATTGGTAGAGTATCCTACAAAGAACCACTATTCATCAGCCTTTCAATCAAACTTACCCAGGTGATATATGGTATTAAGGATTGTAACAGGACACCAAAATGGCTCAGAAGCATAAGGAGGTTTTCTACCTAGAAAGAGTTCATAAGGGGTCTTGTTGTGAGGCTTGATAACTAACACCCTATTTTGGACATAACAAGCAGTATTAACTGCTTCAGCCCAAAAAGTTGTTGGCAATTTTGAATCAGCTAGCATAGTCCTAGCAGCCTCTATTAGTGTTCTATTTTTCCTTTTAGCTACTATATTTTGTTGTGGAGTCCTAGCATAAATTCTCTCTTAATACCCTTCATTTCACAGAACTAATTCATGACCCTATTCTTGAATTCAGTCCTATTGTCACATCTAATCACTTTCACCCTAAGGTCTATTAGATTTTCTATGCCTGTTATGAATGTTTTAAGGATTTCATTAGTTTCATCCTTATTGGCTAAAAAGAAAACCCAACTAAACCTACTAAAATCATCTGTGACAACTAGGCAGTATATCTTTTTCATTAAACTTTTTACCAATGTTGGGCCAAACAAATCCATGTGCAAAATTTGTAATGGTTTGGTTGATTGAACTAACTGTTTCGGTCTTACAAGAAGCTCTGTGTTGCTTTCCCTTCTGACAAGCAACACAGGTTTGATTAATTTCAAAAAGTTTTGAAGGTAAACCTCTTACAAGGTTTCCCCTTACTAGTTTATTCATTGTTTTGAAATTTACATGTCCAAGCCTCCTATGCCAAAGATTAGATTCATCTGGTGTGGCTTTGCAAAGAGACAAGTGAGACCTCTTGAGGAATAACATTCTTTAAATCAACACTGTACATGTTATCCTTTCTAGGAACTTTAAAAGAGTCAAAAATAAAGAGTCAAACCATAAAGATTACCATAATGACCCATTTTGAATAGTCAAACCATAAAGAGTATTCAAACCATAAAGATTACCACAACAACAAAAGAATGTAGTATATTTCTATATAAAAATTACCATAACAACCCATTTTAAATAGTCAAACCACAGGCTCATAAAGAGTCAAACAATAAAGAGTCATACCATAAACACATAAACCATAAATTATAAGTCATAAACAACCCAGGTAGATAATAATAAGTCTTAAATCATGGCAACACAAAATTATATCATTAGCAGAATCCTTCTTCATAATGGTTTGGCATTGATTTTTAATTTTACGTACCTATAAAATATATAATAAAAATACTACTTAGGTAAATCCCAACTATTCACCTTTAACTAAGGTAAAAAGTTTAAAACTTACAAAAATAATATATAAAATATATAATATACGTATGTTTAACCGGGTAAGTATGATCACCCGGGTCGTTTCCCCAATGACTAGTGAGATTGAAACCACGTTTTAGTTCGGATTCTGATTTGAATGAAGCAAAGATATTTTGGAAAGGCTATTACTACTAAAAAAAACAACAAATAATGACAATTAAGCAAGTAAACAAATTTTAAATCTTAAAAATGTAAACTAAAATTTTTACTAGATAAAGAAAAATTGCCGAAGATTATTAAAAACAAAAGCCCTAATTTATATTTTTTTATAAAAATTTAATTAAACTAATTAAAACTTAACCCTAATTATTAATTAAAACTATTAAACTAATTAAGATAAAACTTAAGGACTACTTAATCTTAGGACTAATGGTGCAAAAAGGAAAAGGACTAACTGGCAAAGCTACTAACTAACGGAGGGACTAACTGAAAAACAATTAAAATCGAAAAGTTACACTTTCTACCCTGAGAATCTATCCCGACAACAAACTAAGTCCAATAAGCATTCGAAATTTTAAAGAGCTTAAAATGAAAAACTCAAAGAAGCAAAGTTGTAAAGGAAGCTAGGGAGAACAACTTTAACAAAAACACTATAGTCTGAAACTCAAAGATAAGTTTTAAAAAGAGCTTATTAATAAGCTGTTACAGAAAGTAGGGCTTATCCCTTGTTTTTAGAAAATAAGCTATAAAAAACTCAAATCTAGATCAAAATGAAAAAGGAAAGAAGTTCTAAAGAGCTTATGATATGCTTAATCTATAAATGAAAAGAAACTAAAGCTTAAACTACTTTTATGCTACTGAAATTGATCATGAAGTAAGCAAACTCAGGAAATAAGCAAAGAAACTCAAGATCCAAGCAAGATAAAAACTTTATAAAGCTAAATTAGACTCTAAAACTTTGAAGACTTATTAAACTACCCATAAGCTATCTAATTAAGCTGGAAAATCTATACCCATAAGCTAAATTAACAAATTTAAATTCTAAGGACTCTAAGTACTGTTTTTGGAGTTTTCAGGTTTTTATGACTTTTGACAGCTAAATTAAACTAAGAAAATAAGCTAGAAATTGAAAATTAAGACTTAAAATGTATTAAGCTATATTAAAACTTAAATCCTACTGAATTTAATAAGCTAAATCTTAAAATTACTTATCTAAACTAAGCTATGAACACAGCAGTACTAACTGAGGTTAGTACTGGTAGTGTAAAAGTTCAGCAGTACTTTCAAGTGAAAGTACTGCTGGTGCAATTTTGACTTTTGAAAACTAAATAAGCAATGAAATAAGCTAGAAAATGAAAACTAAATCTAAATAAGCTAAAACTAAACTTAATTCTACTGAGATTAAAGCTAACAGTACTAACTTATGAAAGCAGTACTAACTTGGAAGTTAGTACTGGTAGTGTAAAGGCTCAGCAGTACTAACTGAGGTTAGTACTGCTAGTGTAAAATCAAGGGTGCACTAAACCAAACACTACTTAACCATTATGACAGAATTGAGAAAAGCTTTTTTAAGGGAAATCTAATGAACAAGTACTAAATACCAGATAAAAACTAGCTTAAAACAAACTTATCAAACATGATTAAACTACTAAATAAGCAAAATTCTAAGATCTTAACTAATTAAACTAATGTTTTTGGATTTTATGAGTTTTTTATGACCGAAATTGATAACTAAAGATCTATAACTACTTAAGCAAAAACAGATGAAGACACATTACTAAATAGCACTAGAAGAGATATTTAAACACTAACAAGCAAAGAGAGAGTAAGCAAATAAACAATATTAAACTAAAACTAAGCAATTTAAACTAAATTTAGAAGAGAATGAAAAAGAGAAACTTACTTGATCCTTTAGCTAAACAAAAGGAACCAATAAAGGCAGCTACTAGCTCTCTAGCTTATGAATAAGCTAGAGTATAAGTCCTTGGGATCTCTTCCAAGGTAAGATCCCCTTCCAAAAGCTTAGATCCAATAAGATCCATGTAAGTTTAAGCTAGTTAAAGGTTTAGATAAGATTAATACTGAATTCAAACAGCTCTATTTCAGCTTATAGACTGAAAGAGCTTAATATGAGCTTATTGAGACAATTTTGGCTTATTAAGAGAGCTTATGACTTAAGAAGAAAGCTTATAAAATGAGATTTAAAACACTAAAAACTGAATTTCATTAATCAAAGAAGCTGATTACAATACTTGAAAAAGGAAATTACATTTAAGAAATTACGAATTTAAGCTAAAAATTAATTGGGATCTCTTCAAAGGTAAGATCCCCTTCCAAAAGCTCAAATTCAATAAGATCCATATAAGATTAAACTGATTTAAGGTTTAGATAAGATTTAACTCAATCCAAAAAGGCTAAATTTCAGCTTATAGAGTGAAAGAGCTTATTAGCTTATTGAGACAAATTGGCTTAAAATGAGAGCTTAGAAAACGAGATTTAGAATACTAAAAACTAAATTTCATTAATTGAAAACTGAATTACATTACTAGAAAAGGAGATTACAAAAACATTTAAGTAAAATTACGAAATTAAGCTAAAATTTACTAAAAAGAAAGATAAAAAGAAGACTAAAAAAAACAGATAAAAAACGTAAAAGCTAGATGGTGTGTGTGTGAGAAGTGAGGTCTTTTTATAGTGCCCAGCTGATGTTCTAGGACCTCTACCATTGCTCCCAAACTTTTAATCATGGCAATCATTTCTTCAATTCATTTGTTCTATATTGTGGGAGTAGGCTTCATTTTGTGGACACCTGAGTTTAGCCAGCTGGCATTCTTTGATGTGACGTTTGTGTTAGTTTTGTGAGTGAGTTTAGCACAAAACCCACCACTATTTGTGCTTCTTTCTTTGATTACGTGGCCTTTGAGCTTGAGCTAGGATAAGTATCTCCTTGATTAGACTAATTTGTCCTTGCATTTGTGCTTGAGCTTCCTTGAATTGACCAACGCACCCTCTAATTTTGATTTGCCCCTTGTTTTACCATGGGGTGAAAATGGGGGAGACGATGAATAGTAAAAGGGGTTCCCGCTCCTTTTTAGACAGTTAAAACTGTTGTAGTTTGGGAAGGTTAACACTTTTGGCCCCTCTCTTTCTTTTCCTCTTTTCAAGTTATAAATAACTTTCGGGATATGCAAGAATGGTCCTTGTGGATTGCTAAAGGACTTGGGCTTTGGCTTCGGCCTTGTACTCTTCTGATTCTCGTGTCCGGGCTTGCTTGTTTTTGACTGTTTTCTTGTGATTTTTGACTTATCCATACCTGCACACACAAAACACAAATACAAGCATATTTTTGCCATTTTTGGTCTGTTTTGGGTTTATATGGGTTATTTTTAGGTATAAATAGATATGTGTATTTTACACTTATCAAAATTCCCCAAACTAAACGATTGTGTGTCCTCACGCAATATCACATGCCTTTAACCGATACCTCAAAAATTCCCCAAACTAACCCTTTGAAAAGTAGCAAAGATTTTTGTTTGAGAGAGTTAAGAGATCACAAGTTATAAAACACCCGACTTCCCATTTTCTAAGATTTTTCTCTTTTTATGATTTTTCTTGATATTTAACTTCCTAACTACAATTTATTTTGTGTTGACATAATGTATTGTTTTCATTACCTCATTGGTAACTTTTAGGATCATAGAACAAAAAGCACAATTAAGTGTCTAAAAGATAACTTCATCATCCCCGATTTTTCACATTTTCCCCATGCTAAGCTTAAAGCAAGATCTCCGTTAATTACATGTCATGACACTAACACTACTCATAAATACTAATTGTGTACTTACTTTTCCTCCCGTAAATCCTACTTTTGTATCTCAGGATTTTACTTAAGTCATTTACCCGAAGGCTCTTTAAGACTTTTGTTTCGATACTTATTAATCCAAGAATAAAGTGTAATGGTTAAGAACGCAATAATTAACTCCTAGCCCTTTTCAAAAGATCTATGCATCTAGATTAAAGTCCACCTCGTGGCGACCATATTTGGCTTTTATTAAGCTACTCAAGCAAGGCACCATTCATGTCATTATACCCTAGGCTCTTTAGGACAAGATTGAACCAATCTTATTTTGCCCATATACCCTTAGGAATCTTTAAGTACAAGTAAGACAAAAACAAAGCAACCATTATTAAACCTCAGTCCTTTAGTAGGCTACAACATCGGCCACGCCTCCGACAAGATGTAGCAAACATATTTCGACTCATCCTTTCTTTCGATGTCACATCGGGAGCGAACCGACAAATGCCCATGTACTTTATTGCGATGGAGTTTGCATATTACTTGCATCCTTTTTATTTACCAATTTTTTTTAATTTTTTTTACTATTCATAACACCATATTTTTGTAAATAGTAAAAATTTCGTTTTTAGAAAACCAAAGTATAAACTTGAACTAAAATTCTTATTTACCAATGATATTGATAAAGCTTTTTCTCTGAATATGTTGATTAGACTTTTAAGAGTAAAACTCTAAATTGTAAAAATCAAAGAGAACACGTATAATTAATCATTTTAAGAACTCCGGGGAAGAAAAATCACAAGTTATTCTTATAAGCCCTTAAGCTTTCCACATAAACTTTGTTTAGCATCCTAATTCGTAATTAACACTATCATCTCTTATTCTTCACAAAAGAATTTTGCAAATACTTAGCCTATATAAATTTCAACTCGGCATATTTAAAATCTACTTGAGATTAGCACAAGTCTTCATTTACTAATAATTCAAGTCTAGCATGTTTAAAGTCTACATGAGACTAGCACAAACTATCATCATTAATTGTTAAGGGAGAAAGCTAGAACTCTACACGTACGATCGGGTCAAAAATTACTTTTTATTCTTACCAACGGAAAACCTACATTTTTGTCTTAACACATTTTTTTTTATTATTATTATTTTATATATATTTAACTAAATAACAAGACTGAAAAATTTAAAATTTTTGCTATTTTTGTGGGAAAAACGGGTACGTGAGAACAAAACAATAAGCAAGCAACATCAAATCGATAGATTCCCTTCCCCAAACTAAAATGAAACATTGTCCTCAATGTTTAAAGTCGGGCTTCTACGTAAATCTAAGCCGTTTATAAGGTATGCAAAGATAAACGTTTAATCGATAATGATGAAAGGATATGGATCTCCCCAAACTAATTTCCCTCAAAGGATGAGAAGCTCGAGTAGAACGGGATAAATTAACCGGACACGAGAGGCTTCAAAGAAATTGTTGGGAGAATCCTGCAAAAATCACAACAAACAAGCAACAAACATCGAGAAATCGGAGAGAGTACAAGCCTCTCTCAACACAACACATTGGATAATAGAAAGGATAAGCATGGGGTGAACTCCCATGAAGCGGCTTGTTTTTGATCACCGAGTCGCAAGCTCGACTCGATCCCTGAATTTAGTTGTCCTTAGGGAAAGTCTGGAG
>BQNB010050240.1:0-41605 GCA_026074375.1 Tanacetum coccineum | reverse complement strand
GTAGAATTATATTTAGTTTATTACCACCTCTCAATTATATGATTTACTTGCTTTCCATAAAATACAATAAAATACAAAAATACAAAAATAATCTTCCCTCAACCTTTAGAATTCTGTTAGACCGTGATCAAGCCTTCCCAACCTATTCCTCGATTGAACGATAAACAACCCTGAGTCTTGCCTATAGTACACTACAACGATTAGGTGCACTGCTTAGGGAGTTGTAAAACTTCTCGTGTAGAAGTCCTACGACGACCATACATCATTCTTTGAAAACTTTGCGTTTATGTTCTTGAAAGGCATGCACACATGTTCGAAAGAATCTGATTAAAAACTTCAAATACATATGTTCTGTGCACATGTGTTCTTGAAATGCTCTTATGTATATTCAAAATGACGCATTTGAATAGTATTTAATTTAATATCAAAATTTATGTATTATATTATATTCTTGGTTAATTATAGATTTAAATGTTATGACAATAACTTTTTATGTTTTTGTTTTTATTTTCAAAGTTTATAGAATTTACAGTAGAAACATTTGTGCAATTTACTTTTTTAAGTGAATCTTATTTGAATTTCTAAACTATATCACACTAAAAACATGTAAATTTACATTATTTAAAAGAAACACATATGCATCTCGACTTTTTGGAAAATGCATGCTAAAAAAATCCAAAATTTAAGGGACATTAAAAAAATAAATTTAATAAAAAAATCAAAAAAATATTAAAATGTCTTTTACAATTATTCCATTTTTAAATAAATGTAAAAAAATCTCATTAGTTTAGAAGAGTTCTGTCAGTTCTCGCATTAAGATGGGTTTTGAAATGAAAGTGGCCTATAAATAATATATATATATATATATATATATACATAAATATATATATATATATATATATATATATATAGGGTAGGGTTATAATAAAAAAAGTCTTATAATAAAAAGGGTAGGAATCCCTCCCAACCACTGGATCAAAAAAATATAGATCAAAAAGGGCGGTGGCAATTTTGTAAATACTGCAAGCATCAAGGGCAATTTCATAACAATGTATTTTACACATATAGCCATTCCTTCTATCCCTGAACAATTTCTTAGTATCATTTTCTCTCTCTTAATAAACACACATTGATCAACACACACAAACCCTAAGCCTTTCATTTCAAAAACCTAATCACAATTCTATAATTCACAATGACGCATCCTAATCGTCTATTGTAAATACATCGATTTATTTGGATGTGAATCTTCATTAAAAAATCTACTACATCAACATTGTTTACTACATCGATTTGTTACTAGATCGATTTGTCATTAGATCGAGTTGTTACGGAATCGATTGTTACTGCATCGATTGTTACTACATCGATTTGTTACTGGATCAATTTGTTAATGGATCGATTTATTACTACATCAATTGTTATTGCATCGATTGTTACTGCATCATTTTGTTACTGCATCGACTTATACTGCATTGGTTTGTTACTACATCAATTTGTTACTGTACTGCATCGATTTGTTACTACCTTAATTTGTTACTGCATCGATGTTTTCTTCTAGATCTGGATCAAAATGTATAAACAAATATAATGCAAATGATGTTTAAGAAAGTTGCATACAAGGTGTTTGATAAAATTTCTCAAGTAGACTTTATAACTGTGATGCAGTTGATTTGAATGCTTATGCAGTAGGTTTTTATTTTAACTAAGATGCATTACGTTATTTGTATGATGCACTTGATTTTGAACTTGGTTGTGGTAGGAAATGAATTGTAATGCAGTAGGTTACTTACGTTGTTTATAGGAATGATTTAGTGTAAATGAGGCTTGCTGTTTTTAACGAAATTGATTTTGCTTGCTTACTTTTGTCTTTGATGTGGTAGGAAATGAATTGTAATGCAGTAGGTTACTTACGTTGTTCATAGGAATGATTTAGTGTAAATGTTGTTTTCTGGTTTTAACAAAATTGATTTTTCTTGCCTTCTTTTGTCTTTGATGTGGTAGGAAATGAATTGTAATGCATTAGGTTACTTACGTTGTTCATATGAACGATTTAGTGCAAATATGGCTTGCCAGTTTTAACGAAATTGATTTTGCTTGCCTCCTTTTGTCTTTGATGTGGTAGGAAATGAACTGTAATGCAGTAGGCCACTTGCGTTGTTCATGGGCATGATTTAGTGTAAAAGTGGCTTGTCATTTTTAACGAAATTGATTTTGCTTAGCTACTTTTGTCTTTGATGTGGTAGGAAATAAAATGTAATGCAGTAGGTTACTTTCGTTGTTCATAGGCATGATTTAGTGTAAATGTGGCTTGCCGGTTTTAACGAAATTAATTTTGTTTTCTTGCTTTTGTATGTGATGTGGTAGGAAATGAATTTTAACGCAGTTGGTTACTTAGGTTGTTTATATGCATGATCTATTGTAAACGTGGCTTGTTGTTTTTAGCGAAATTGATTTTGCTTGCCTTCTTTTTTTTCTTTGATGTGGTAGGAAATTAATTGTAATGCAGTACGTTACTTACGTTGTTTATAGGAACGATTTAGTGTAAATATGGCTTGTCAGTTTTAACGAAATTGATTTTGCTTGCCTCCTTTTGTCTTTGATGTGGTAGAAAATGAACTGTAATGCAGTAGGTTACTTACGTTGTTCATGGGCATGATGTAGTGTAAACGTGGATTGCCATTTTTAATGAAATTGATTTTGCTTGGCTAATTTTGTCTTTGACGTGGTAGGAAATGAGTTGTGCTGCAGTAGGTTACTTACGTTGTTCATAGGCATGATTTAGTGTAATTGTGGCTTCCCGGGTTTAATGAAACTGATTGTGTTTGCCTATTTTTATTTATAATGTGGTAGGTAATGAATTGTAATGTAGTAGATTACTTACGTTGTTCCTAGGAATGATTTAGTGTAAATGTGGCTTGCCGTTTTTAACGAAATTGATTTTGCTTGCCTCCTTTAGTCTTTGATGTGGTAGGAAATGATCTGTAATGCAGTAGGTTACTTACGTTGTTCATGGGCATGATTTAGTGGGCTTGCCGTTTTTAACGAAATTGATTGTGTTTTCTTGCTTTTGTCTGTGATGTGATAGGAAATGAATTGTAAGGGAGTATATTACTTACGTTGTTCATAAGAATGATTTAGCGTAAATGTGGCTTGCCGTTTTAACAAAATTGATTATGTTTTCTTTCTTTTGTCTGTGATAAGGTAGGAAATGAATTGTAATGCAGTAGGTTACTTACGATGTTCATAGGAATGATTTTTTTTAACGAAATTGATTTTGCTTGCCTACTTTAGTCTTTGATGTGGTAGGAAATGAGCTATAATGCAGTAGGTTACTTATGTTGTTCATTGGCATGATGTAGTGTAAGCGTGGCTTGTCATTTTTAACGAAATTAATTGTGTTTTCTTGCTTTTATCTGTGATGTGGTAGGAAATGAATTGTAATGCAGTAGGTTACTTACATTGTTCATATGCATAATTTAGTGTAATCGTGGCTTGCCGTTTTTGATGAAATTAATTTTTCTTACCTTCTTTTGTCTTTGATGTGGTAGGAAATGAATTGTAATGCAGTAGGTTACTTACGTTGTTCATTTGCATGATTTAGTGTAAATGTAGCTTGACGCTTTTAATGAAATTGATTGTGTGTGCCTGCTTTTGTGTGTGATATGGTAGGTCATGAATTGTAATGTAGTAGATTACTTACATTGTTCATAGGAATGATTTAGTGTAAATGTGGCTTGTTGTTTTTAATGAAATTGATTTTGCTTGCCTACTTATGTCTTTGATGTGGTAGGAAATGAACTGTAATGCAGTAGGTTACTTACATTGTTCATAGGCATGATTTAGTGTAAATGTGGCTTGCCGGTTTTAACAAAGTTGATTTTGTTTTCTTGCTTTTGTCTATGATGTGGTAGGAAATGAATTGTATGTGTGATGCAATGGAATTTGAACTGAGATGCATTATGTGTTCATTTATCGCGTATAAGGATAAAATTGGCTAAGTGTAGGTTATTTTATGTGCGTAAACGTGTTTGTTTGTTTAATTGTATGTGTGATGCACTGAAATTTGAACTGAGGTACATTAAGTGTTCAGTTTTTACGTGTATTGATGGATTAGGCTAAACATCTAAGGTTGAAGTTGCTTCTGGTATAGTTGACGGATGAAGCGTTATACTAAACCATGAAGAGCGATTCAGACACAGGCTTTCAGGTGCTGGAAATATATACTGTAATGTACAGTCTTATATTTTACTGCATTATTGTTATTTCTACTGCATTACAGTAGAATATAACTGTAATGCAGTAGAATATAAGACTATAATGCAGCAGAATATAAAATAACAGTGATGTACTAGGAAATACATAAGACTATTTGTATCAGATTTCTTTGTAGTGCACTTTTTGAATTTGGATGACTAGTTATAATAGTATGATTCAGTAGTTGTAAGACTATGCTACAATAGATATAAGAGTAGAATAGATACACCTATGTAACAGAAAGATAAGGAAAGGTATAGGATATGAGGTAGTAGAGATAACACAATGATTAACTAGCATAAAGTAGAGATAAATTTTTATAGGATTGTATTAGCTTCTTAACATTTTTTTATTGTAGCCGATGATGATAAGTTGGTTGGTCTTTTCTGGGCGATGAACAAGCAATCAGGGACTATGCCACTTTTGTTGATATCGTCTCCTTTGATGCTACTTTCCACTCAAACAAGTATACCATCTTTCTATATAAAAAAATTAGTAGTGCATCACAGTTTTATTACTACTGCATTACACTTTATTTAGTAGTTCATTTGATTTATTTATATACTTTACTAGAGTTTCTGTGTGTTTTTAATGCTTAATGCAATAGGTTTTGTACTGTCATGCAATAGGTTTTGTACTGTCATGAAGTAGATTTTGTACTGTCATGCAGTAGCTTTTGTACTATCATGCTAAATGATTTTCTTTTAAATATTTTGCAGGTTGATTTTTTTAAATCTGCAATGGAAGTTGAATGTAGCTGTAAGCACTACAAGGCATATGGTCTACTTTGCCAGCATATCTTTTATGTATTAAATAAACATTGTGATGTAGTAAATTAACATAGTGATGTAGTAAAATTATATTATGATTCAACATTATGATAATATAACAACCTGTAATTTTCATCACTGTAATTATCCATCTATTAAATTAGATGCACTGTAATATCCATCTATTATATATACCACCTTTTTACAGGGAATTTTTTTTGCTTTATCTCATTATGCAACGTAACTTGCATCTCTAAAGTAAACGAGCTCACGCAACCTCTACCAATGCCATTTATATCTATGTTTATATCATGTAAACATCCTAATATGTCAAGTCTATATCTTAATATCATTTTTACCAAGTACATTATCCATTTAACATACCATCTACAACGTTATATCAAAACAGACTTTATTCATTAACGTTTATATCAAAACCCTAATTATATGTAATGTATACATATAAAATGAATGTGCAAGCCTTCAAACATGTGTACAAGTGTACAATGCACAACATTTGAATATCTTTTCCCTCCTAAATCATGTTACAACTTTCTAAAGCCTAATGTACAAGTCAATAATGCAAGAAAACCAAACTAGGTCATTTTACCTCCTAAATCACTTTAGTTTCTTACTACCACTTTAGCACAAGGTACAAACACTTAATGCATGACTTCTAAACCCTAAACCTAAACTCTGAGTCATCTTAAAACCCTAATCTAAAACTCTAAACCCTAAATGAAGCCCTAAAACCCTAATTTCATTTTAAACATAAAACTAAACCCTAAACCTTAATCCTAAACCCTAATATTAATCATAAACCTTAATCCTAAACCCTAATCTATCCAAAACCCTAATCTATCCAAAACCCTAACCCTAACTCGAATTAAACCATAAAACATAAACCGAAACCCTAATATGACCCGTAACCCATTTCCACCCATTTTAAACTATTAAAAACCTAACCTAGCAACCTAGCACCTCAAGCACCTCTATGACCTCACCACTATGTCACCAAGCAAGCACACAAGCACCTCCATTACCTCCTTGTAAGCTACTACCACTACTTGCACTCCAAACACCCCCTCGTCACCTCTTGGTACCCAAAACCACCTCCACACCCTTCCACCTTTCATAGCTACCCTCCTAGCTCTCAAGACTCGTCATACTAGCCTCCATTAGTCATTACCTACAACCCGTGGTCCTTACTCTAAGCCCTAACCTTGGCCACCAAGTTTTCGAACCCTATATAAGTCGAAACACACACCCTCTTTCAATCACACCTCAAAAACTCATCACCACATAAATGAAGTTCTAAATCAGACCAAAGAGGATCAAGAGAAGTCCCTCAGATCATAATTGAAGCTAAGAATCAAGAAAACGAAACCCTTGGGGTCGTTTCTAGGCGTACGAACTCAAACAACCCATTTTGACCCATTTTAGCTCAACTAAGCTCAAAATATTGTTCAATAAGCTCATGATCTGTTTTAGAACTTTTATTAGCCTTGTTAGATCCTATATAAATTTTGTTTGATCCCTTGAACCACAAACTCATGCGTTTTTTATTAAAACCTTAAAAATGACCCGTTTTGATTTTCTAGCTAACGAATCCTTTTTATAAACTTTTGTTACGTTAGAACATATTATTTTAGCTTATTTTAATAAGCCATGACCTGTAAAACTCTTTTGGATTTCAAAAATGTCAAAATTATGAATTTTGGACTTGATTTGCAAATGTTTTCATGCATAGGGGTACATATCGTAACTTTCTAAAATTTATAACTAGAAGGGCTGAAAATGTCATTATTTCAAAGATATAACTATAAGGACCTATCTTGCCAAGTTTTAAAGTTAAAGGATTAAATTATATATACTTTATATATAAAGGACTAAACTTGTAAAAGTTTATAAACCAAGGATATATATTGCCATTTTTGTATTCTAAAAAATATAAAATATAATATTGTTAAATAAATTATAAAAATATATATTAATATTATAAGACTCGATTTTATTAAAACCTAATACATTTATCGCTATTAATCAACGATCGACGCATTATTAAAACAATTACGTTATATATTTAAAGTAATTTATCATCGACTAGCTTTTGAAGAAACTTAAAAATCTTATCGTATCACATTACTAGGGAATTTCATGTGAGGGGTTCCATTTGGGTGTTTATTTTGACGAGTTTGCTGGGTTTACGATTTAAAGTGCCCTAACTCCTCAAACGATACTACATGGCCTCTGGATTATGATAGCGTGAACAGTGATACAATATTTCCATAAATTAATAAATTAAAGTAATACGTTAAACTTTATGAAGTTTTGAACCATAAACCATCACACTAAGACTTGACATATTACCCTAGGTTGCATGACGAGGCCGTTACTTCCACTTGATATACTTTTGCCATCAATCAGATTTTCCCTGTTAAGGTGAGTTCATAGCCTCGCATTTTAAATCTTTGAAATGTTTCATAAACCCGCGAGGAGGATACATGCTATAAATCATAAATACAAACTGTATGCTATTCTGATGCATTATTTCTTAAGTCCTTACTTTTGCCATTAAGACCCCACTATCATGAACCGTTAATTACTTTTCAGAGTAAGCGTGAATGCTGTGAATATATCTATTTGGGACTGAACTCCCCTGTTGGTGTACCTATACTTTCTGGTAACCAAATGCACTTCATTTGAATCACTATGCGGGTGTTTGGCAAAGGCACTCGTTGGGGCAACTTCTTATGATTATTGATTATCTCAAGGTCTCGGTGTTATGAGCTTAGGGCAATAATAGTGTTTTCTATAATAATTGTACTCATTGCAGTTATTACACTTATGGGTGTATAACAACGTAACCCACTATTGAACTTGTATTCAAACTATTTAACATAAACCTATGAATTTCACTCAACCTTTGTATTGACTTTTTAGCATGTTTATCTCAGGTATTTGAGCAACTTATAGCACGGAGTGGCACGGACTTAAAGATGGCTAAACTGTTATCATTCAAACTTTATGTTTCTAGATTTTGGGATCTCTCTTCTTGTAAAACTCTGATGAATAAATGAATGATAACTAAATTTTACAAAAATGTCTCTTTACGAGTCATTTTCTATGATTATGACTGTTGTACTATGAAATAATACCCCAGATTAGCTTCCGCTGCTATATTTGTCAAAATGGGGGTGTTATAGATTGGTATCAGAGCCACAGTTATAGAGAACAATGTTGAAACCTTAACTATAACTACTTTTCTTTTTCTATCCAAGAAAGTTCTCCGTGCCACTACATTTCCGAAATAGTATGTAAAGTACATAACTATTATACTATTATATAAATAACTTATATTATTTACCACTGGATTGTTAACAGAGTGATGTCTTCTCCCAACCACCCTACTTCTAATATTGAGGATGTTTTTTCCTCTAACTTTCCTGACTATATCCCGGCTTCCCTGGACTATGTCCCAGCTTCACCAGGAAATACTTATTCTAGCTCTTCAAATAACTCATTTGTTTTAGTTCCAATAGCTTCACCAACTCTTTTACTTTTTTATGATGACCCCTATATGAAGGTCATGCAGGCATATTATGCTAAAGAATCACCTATTCCATCGCTAACTATTGTGCCTCCTTCTTCAATGCTATCTCCAATGTTTAATCCTCAAGAATTCTTTCTTCCTGAGGAATTATTGCCACTTAAAAAACGAGGTCGTGACCGATCATCCTCCTCTACTTCTGCCCTACCTCAAGCATTTAGGATAGGAGAAAGCTCTCGTAAGACAAGTCTGGAACGTTACGAGGAGCAAATTGATGAAATTTTGAATCACCTAGATGGACTCTCTCTCAACCGCATTGAGCATATAGAAGACAAAATAGAAGGTCTCAAAAATGGCCGGGTAATCATACAACAAGATTTTGACAATCTGGAAGCTGAACTCCGAGAGTCTCATACTCAAATTGCTAAACTTCAAAGAAAGCAAATGAGAAATAACAACAAGATTGCTCTGGCTCGCTTCAAGATTACTAATCTAAAACAAATCATCGAAGATATCCAGGTTCGTCACCAAGCAGATAAGGAAAGTCTTCTGAATGCAATCTATGAACACAAGAACAGCCAGGAAGGACCATTGGACTACTAGATTAAACACTAGTTATAGCTTTTGTTAGAACCTAGCCACGAGATGTGTGGTATAAATAATAACAATTGTCAAATTTTGACTATGTACTGTACAAAGGCAAGTTGTTCATGATATAATACAATGGTGATCCCGTTTTATATTCATCCTGTGTCCTATATTACATCTTTTTTTTCATCATTATGAATCTTACCATGACCCCTAGAAAATAAACTAATAAGTTATATGCTTGTTAGAATCCATATCAAATAAGTATCTACGATTTCAATATCACTATTGTTAAAAATGCTTAAAGTTCAAAAATAAGCATTGCATTTTAAGACTTGTGCTATCATTCTTATTACGTGTTGTCTTATGTTGATAGAATGCCTCCCAAAAGGACATCAACATCTGAAGCACCAGCCATGACTCAAACTGCCATCAGGAAACTAGTTGCTGACAGTGTTACCGTAGCTCTGGAAGCACAAGCCGCAACAATGGCAAATGCTGACAATACCAATAAGAACACCAGAGAAAGAGAAGCTCCTGTAGCAAGAAAGTGTAGCTACAAAGAGTTCATGAGCTGCCAACCTATCAACATCAAAGGTTCAGAAGGAGCTGTTGGACTTATCCATTGGTTTGAGCGAACTGAATCAGTGTTTTCCCATAGCAACTGTACCGAAGACTGCAAAGTGAAGTTTGCTACTGGTACTTTAACTGAAGAAGCTCTATCCTGGTGGAAATCTTTTTGCCCAACCTATTGGGATAGAAGAAGCTTACAAGATTACCTGGGTTGAATTCAAAAGTCTGCCAGTACTAAGTTAAGTCTGGCAATACTATAGTTAGTACTGGCCTTGTCTAGTTAAGTCTGTTTATGTAACAGAATAGTTATAATAATTATCTTAGAGATATCTTAGGAGATATCTTAGGAAAGGATATGCATTATCCTTTCATACATTTGTAAAGCCCATTAGGGTTTCCTTGGTGTATAAAAGGAACTCTACGGCATAGTGGTTTAGGTATCCAAACCTAATAGAAATCAATAGCAATATAAGAAGTTAGTTTTACAATTGTTCTTCATAGTACTTGTGTTAAGATTCTGCATAAGCACATAGTATTCATAGTCATTGTCTCTCTTATAGTTGATTTGGATTTATTCAAGTTAGCTATTGGCTTACAAAAGGCTAATCAGATCCAAGACTTTGGACCAACAAGTGGCATCAGAGCCTCTAGAGGGACTCTAAATAAGAAGAATCGCAAGAACACAAACAATCACTTTCAGATCTAGAAAAATGTCTCAACCTGCTAATGATGATTTCTCTCAACATCTTAGTGATGATGAAGCATCATACCATGAAGATGCATCAGATAATGGTACTGCAACCAATAAACCAAAACAACAACAACAACAACTCATTCCTACAACAACCACTATCTCAAATATCAAACTCCCAATTCTGAAGAAGGAGGAGTATGATATATGGGCTATGGAGATGGAGCATTACCTTGAATATATTGATAATGATGTTTGGAAGGTAATTCAGAATGGAAATTCAAAGAAGAGAATCTCAACTGGAAAAGATGGTGTTGTTAGAATACTTCCACCAGTATCTGCTGCAGAAATTCATGCTGTTGAAAAGGAAAGGAAGGCAAGAACCATCTTACTTATGGCCATTCCCAAGGAACATCTGAGAAGATTTCATGGAATGGACGATGCAAAAGAAATTTGGGAAGCCATAAGGACTAGGTTTGGTGGTAATGCAAATTCAAAGAAGATGCAGAAAGCTGTTTTAAAACAACAGTTTGAAGCATTTACTATATCAAGTTCAGAAGGGTTAGAAAAGGGTTATGACAGGTTCCAACAACTTCTTTCACAGTTGGAAGCCCATGGTGCTGAAGTATCAACTGAGGATGCAAATCACAAGTTTCTCAGATCTTTGCCCCTAGCTTGGTCAAATCTGGCAATGACAATGAGAACCAAACCAGATGTTGACACTTTGTCCATTGATGACTTGTATAATAACCTTAGAGTTTTTGAGCAAGAACTCTTAAGTACCTCAAAATCATCTGCAAGTGCTCAAAACGTTGCTTTTGTTTCACACAGCAAGAGCAGCACTAACAAGGTTAAATCTGGTCATACTGGTGCCTACAGTACTTGTACTCCTACTTCTTCAAACAATTTTCAAGAAAGAGAAGTTCCTGCTGGTTTTGCTGATGAAGTTATTTATTCACTCTTTGCCAAACAATCTGAAGATTTGGACTTGCTCCATGAAGACCTGGAACAGATTGATGATATAGACATTGAAGAGATGGACATAAACTGACAAATATCAATGATTGCTATTCGAATGAAGAATTCTACAAAAAGATTGGAAGGAGAGTCTGGATTGATGGAAACAAACTTGTTGGTTTTGACAAAAAGAAGCTTGAATGTTTCAAATGTCACAACACTGGTCATTTTGCTAGAGAATGCCCATCCAAGGGGACAAATGATGGAAAGAAGAGAGACTCCTTTTATCAAGATCAAGGAGCTGGAAAGAAAGAGCAAAATCAGAACTGTTTGCTGACTATGGATGATGGTGTTGTCAATTGGGGAGAACATACAGTAGAGGAAGAAGAGACAAATCATGCACTCATGGCAATCAGCTCAAATACTGAGGTATCATTATGTTCTAAAACTTGCATTAATTCATATAATAAGCTTAAAACACTGTGTGATGAACAAATGAATCAGTTAGGTGAACAAGAAGCAAAAATACTTGCCTATACTCTAGCTGTTAAGAAATTAGAAGCTCAAATTGTTACTTTTCAAAAGCAGCAATTATCTCTAAATGAACAGCTTACATTTCAAGCAAATGAAATATATGCAAAAGATGAAAAGCTTAAAAGATATAGGAGAATAGGAATGAAAGCTGTAAAAGAAAAGGAACAATTGCAGAAAATAGTAGATTCATGGAAAAATTCTTCTAAAAACCTTTGGAAATTAGTTGATTCAGGTATGACTTCAAATAGTAAAGTTGGCTTAGGATATGAAATACAATCAAACAAAGAGGTTTTAAGCTATGAGGAAGAAATGAATCGTACTGTGTTTCAGTGTACAGAAAAAGATTTTCTTAACAAACCTTTATACAGTAGATTTTCAAAGACTGATAATTTCAAAGGAGTTCCACATCCATTAACTGGAGACTATACTCCTAAACCACAAGAGGAAATTGATGATTCTTTGTATGTTTATGGTAAAAAGGGACCTCAAAAGCCTGAAATTAGTGACTCAGATGACAACTCCACTAAGCATTCTACCTGTCAATCAAATGACAGTGAAGGATCTTTTGGAAATCCCTCTGAGCACTCTTCTGAGTCTGAATCAGAAAGTATAAGCGTACCTAATGAGATGTCTGCGTCTAAGTCAGTTATCACTAATGAAAAAGTTGTGTCTGAATCAAAAGAAGTTGAACCTAGTTGTGCAACACACGTAAAAACTCCTAGGCAACAAATGAAAAATCAAGGGACATCTGAAGTTAAAGGAAAGAATTAGAATAAAATGATGGAAAGAGAACTAGGAGAAGGTTACTCTTTCATCAAGAAAAAGTGTTTTGTTTGTGGCAGCCTAAGTCATTTGATCAAAGATTGTGACTATTATGAAAAGAAAATGGCAAGAGAGGCTGAGCTTAAGAAACAAAGGGTTTTTAATACTGGTAATGGGGTGGCAAAACCAGTATGGAACAATGCACACAGGGTTAATCATGCTAATCACTTTGTACCTAGACCAGTACAACTTAATGCTGTTAGGCAAAATGTTAATTCTGTTAGGCCTAATGTTAATACTGGTAGGGTAAATGTTAATTCTGTTAGGCATAATGTTAATTCTGTCAGGACTAATATTAATACTGTTAGATCCAAACAACCAGTACCTACCAATAACACAAATAGTTTTAGTCCTGTAAGACCCCAGCTGAATAAGTTTAATCAAAGAAGTCATTTCTCAAAATCACATTCACCTATGAGAAGACCCATTGTTTGAAATACAGCAAGAATGACTTATTCTCATGCTGTAAAGGGAAATTGGGGCACTGCTGTTAAGACCTCAGCATGTTATAATTAGAGGAGACCAAGACCAAACTCCAGTTATAATAGTGGATCCAATCTTGTTAGAACTGTAAATGTTAAAGGACCACAAGGCAGACCCAAGCCTAAAAAGGCATGGGTCCCTAAGAGAAACTAATTTCTCTTTTACATGTGCAGGATCATCCACTCATGAACATGGAGGACAGAGGTATATTTGATAGTGGATGCTCAGGACACATGACTGGTAACAAGGATCACCTGGATGATTTTGAAGAATACAAAGGGGGATCTATTACCTTTGGAGGTAGCAAAGGCTACATAACTGGTAAAGTCAGGATAAGAGTTAGTAATTTAGATTTTGATAGTGTGTCTTTTGTAAAAGAACTTGGGCATTTTAATATTTTCTCAATATCACAAATATGTGATAAGAAGCACAAGGTTCTTTTTACTAAGATTGAATGTCTTGTCGTGTCTCCTAACTTTAAGATGCCTGATAAAAATCAGATACTTCTTAAGGTCCCTAGGCAAAACAATATGTACAGTTTTGATATGAAGACACTTGGTCTCTCAAAAGATTATGCTTGTTTGATTGCAGAAGCCACATCTGATGAATCTAAATTATGGCACAGGAGGTTAGGTCATATAAATTTTAAACACTTAAACAAACTTGTAAAGGGAAACCTTGTAAGAGGTCTACCTTCCAAGGTTTTCAGAAATGACCATACATGTGTTGCCTGCCAAAAAGGTAAGCAACACAAGGCCTCCTGTAAGGCAAAGTTAGAAAGAACCATTACTGTACCATTACACACCTTGCATATGGATCTTTTTGGACCTACTTCTGTAAAAAGCATAAATCATGCAAGTTATTGCCTTGTTATTACTGATGATTGTACAAGATTTAGTTGGGTATTCTTTTTGGCTGCTAAGGATGAAACTAGTGGCATCCTTAAGAACTTCATTAGACAAATTGAAAACCAGCTTAATCACAGGGTTAAAATCATTAGATCAGATAATGGCACTGAATTTAAGAATAGAGATATGCTTGAATTTTGTGGAAACAAGGGAATAAAACAAGAGTATAGCAATGCCAGAACTCCACAGCAGAATGGAGTTGCTGAAAGAATGAACAGGACTCTAATTGAGGCAGCTAGGACTATGCTAGCAGACTCACTCTTACCAACTACTTTTTGGGCAGAAGCAGTTAGTACTGCTTGCTATATCTTTAATAGGGTAAGGGTGACAAAACCTCAAAACAAAACTCCTTATGAGCTTTTGTTTGGTCACAAACCAATTATTAGCTATATAAGACCTTTTGGGTGCCATGTTACCATTTTAGATACTCTAAGTGTGCTTGGCAAGTTTGATGGAAAGTGTGATGAGGGTTTCTTAGTTGGTTACGACACTAATAGCAAAGCATATAGGGTATATAATTTAGAAACCAAAAAGGTAGAAGATAATCTCATGTAAAATTTCTGAAGAAAAACCCAATGTAAAAGGAGTATCGGTTAAAGATGGATGTTGATATTGATTATCCACTTGATTCTATAACTAATCTATGGTACTTTTGGAGAATCAAACTAACCTAAATGCAGGTACTTCAGAAGTGACTACCAGTGCAGGTACATTGCAAACTCCTAATGCAAATGCTTCTGAGGAAGAAGATGAGGTTGAGGACCTTATTATTGTGCCTACTGTAGTAAGGCAAGTTGGACCAAGGAAGTCTTCTAATAGTTCAAAGGTACAGGAGTCTTTGACAGAGTTTCAAAACCTTAAAACACAAGAGAAGGAGGCTTATTCTACTGGCATTTCAGAAGATACTCCTGAAATTCTAGCTTTTAGAAGAGAATTGGATGACCTTGCTCAAACGCATTTACGGGAAGTACCTAAGAACAAAGCTACCAGTACTAACTTAGTTAATTCTGGTAGTGGAATAGATGATGCTCAACCTGCTGATCAAGATGATTCGGATATGCCAGAGCTCACAATCTTTAACAAACCTCAGCAAGGGATTTTTGATGAGGCTTCTTATGATGACGAGGGTATGGTCTATGATTTCAACAACTTACCAACAGAGGTAGCTGTTAGTCCCATTCCTACTCTTAGGATACACAACATTCACCCACAAAGTCAAATTCTGGGTGATCCTAAGTCATCTGTGCAAACTAGAAGCAGAGTGCAGCAACATTCAGAAGCACATGCACTTGTAAGTTATGTTCAAAAGCAGCAAAGGAACAATCACAAAGATCAACAACATTGTTTGTTTGCCTGCTTCTTATCTCAGGAGGAACCTAAAAAGATTTCTGAAGCTCTACAAGATGACAGTTGGGTTGAAGCTATGCAAGAGGAGTTGTTACAGTTTAGGCTGCAACAGGTATGGATTCTAGTAGATCTACCTCATGGAGCAAAGGTGATTGGAACAAAATGGGTATACAGAAACAAACAGGATGAAAGAGGAGTAGTTGTTAGAAATAAGGCAAGATTAGTGGCCCAAGGTCACAGACAGGAGGAGGGTATTGACTATGATGAGGTTTTTGCTCCTGTGGCAAGAATAGAAGCTATCAGGTTATTTTTAGCCTTTGCCTCATTTATGGGGTTCATAGTATACCAAATGGATGTCAAAAGTGCATTTTTGTATGGCACTATAGATGAAGAGGTGTATGTTTCTCAACCTCCTGGTTTTGTTGATCCTGATCATCCTAAGAAAGTTTATAAGGTTGTCAAAGCTTTATATGGACTTCATCAAGCCCCTAGAGCTTGGTATGCTACTCTATCAACATTTCTAGAGGAGCATGGATACAGAAGGGGTACCATTGACAAGACTTTATTTATTAAGAAAGATAAAAGGATCACAGCTATTCAAAGTGTATGTAGATGATATCATCTTTGGCTCTACTAGAAAGTCTTGGTGTGACGAATTTGAGGCCTTGATGAAAGGCAGATTTCAAATGAGTTCTATGGGTGAACTCATCTTCTTCCTTGGATTGCAAGTCAAACAAAAGACAGATGGAATTTTCATTTCTCAAGACAAGTATGTTGCAGACATGCTGAAAAAGTTTAACCTTGCTAGTGTGAAAACTGCAATAACCCCTATGGAGACCAAGATGGCATTGACAAAAGATGAGGAAGCTGATGATGTGGATGTACACTTATACAGATCCATGATAGGTTCTCTCATGTATTTAACTGCCTCTAGGCCTGATATAATGTTTGCAGTATGTGTTTGTTCTCGTTTTCAGGTCACTCCCAAGACTTCACACCTAAATGCTGTGAAGAGAATCTTTAAGTACCTTAAGGGCAAACCCAATTTGGGCTTATGGTATCCTAGAGAATCATCTTTTGACCTGGAAGCTTTCTCAGACAGTGACTATGCTGGGGCCAATCTTGACAGGAAATCCACAACTGGTGGTTGTCAATTTCTTGGAAGCAGATTAATTTCTTGGCAATGCAAGAAACAAACCATAGTGGCTACCTCTACAACAGAAGCTGAATATGTAGCTGCTGCAAGCTGCTGTGGACAAGTGTTGTGGATTCAGAATCAAATGTTGGACTATGGTTTCAATTTTATGAATACCAAAATCCACATTGATAATGAAAGCACAATATGCATTGTGAAGAATCCGGTGTATCACTCCAAGACAAAGCACATAGAGATCAGACACCACTTTATACGAGATTCTTATGAAAAGAAGCTCATTAGGGTGGAGAAAATTCACACAGACTTCAATGTAGCTGACCTATTGACCAAAGCTTTTGATGGACCAAGGTTTCATTTCTTAGTGGTTAATATTGGTATGATAAATCCATAGCTACATTTAAGGGGAGGATTAAATGTATAGTTTGTAAATTTAGTCATACTAGATAGTAGACTTAATTATGATAGGTTATATTAATTCTAGTAGTCATAGACCTAGTAGTAATAAGTGTTTTCAAGTCATTTTGTAGTATATTTTGTGTGTGGCTTAACATTTTCAGGTTATACTTGGATTGCATGGAGGATTGGAGCGTGGATTAAAGTTGCACTGAAGTTGTGAAAAAGTTAATTCTGGTATTGTCATTATTAATTCTGGTAGTTTACTAGTTAATACTGGTAAGCTTATTGTTAGTTCTGACAATATATTGTTAATACTGGTTGACCAGACTTAAGTCTGGTAGGCCAATATTAATACTGGTAACTAGTCGTTAGTACTGTTTGGTCTCACAACTTTGACTTTTCACTAAATATGACCGTTATAGCAAATTGCGGGGATATTTAAGCGGATAATGATACAAAATTGGATATTTACTGTTTTATCTCACCTACAATAGTTTTCTTCATTAAAAAGAGCCTATTTTCTCGGAGGGATAATTGAAATTCATTATTTTTCGCATATAAAGTCAATTAGCAGTTCCAATCAGTACTAAGTTACCAAAACGCGTCAAACCCAGTTGATAATCACCAACAATCACAACCTCGTTACTACAATTTCAAAAGAATGGCTTCACTGAAATACTGCGACAAGCATAACCAAGTGGGATTCTTAAAGAAACCTGAAGAAAGTGCAGGGTTTGCAGAGATAGTAGATTTCTTAAAAGGCTCGCATATCAGGTATGCCTTGACTCACAATCCTACTATCCATGATTCCCTAGTCAAATAGTTTTGGCAGACTGCAACTGCCTCAACTCTTGCTGATGGGACTCTAGAACTAAGAGCAACCATAGATAGTCTTGAGTATACAATCACTGAGGCATCTGTTCGAAGTAAGCTTCAATTAGCTGATGCTTCAGGGATTTCTATGTTGCCAAATACTGAAATTTTTGAGGGAATAAGGAATATGGGGTATCCAACTGATGGTTCTTTTACTTTTTGGAAAAGCTTTTTCACACCCTAATGGCGATTTTTTGTGCATCATATTTTACACTGCATAAGCCCTAAAAGTGGTGGATGGGATCAATTTGGTAGTAATATTGCAACTGCTTTGATTTGTCTTTCCACTGGCAGGGTTTATAACTTTTCAAAATTGATTTTTGATGGAATGGTGGCTAATTTGAAAAGTAAAACTAAGTTTTTGATGTACCCACGATTTCTACAAATGATTTTGGAAATACAAGCTGAGAATAAACACCCTTATTTGGCAGTGGCCTTGACCAAAAAGATTTTTAGAAACATGAAAAGGGGTTTTAGGAGGGTACCAAGACCTTTATTGTCTGCTATGTTGCTTGTTGTTGATCAAAGTGCAGGACCAACAGATCAAGCTGAGGATCAACCATCATCTTCTAAACCATTACCATCAACATCTCACCCTACACCTGTAGCTGAACCTACACCTGTACTTGAACCAACAACTCACCCGACATCACCTTCCCTTGAACCTGACAATGAACCCACTGAGCACACCTTTGACCAACCATCAACTGAACACCAACCACTCTTACCAAGATCTTTAACAGCGGAAGACCTCCTTCATATGGTTCCCACTTTGATCAGAAAGGTTAATAGTTTGGAGACAGAGCTCAAGCAAACTAAGCAGACCATGGGGAAAGCCATTGTGAAGTTGGTAAAGAAGGTCAACAAGCTCAAGCTTACAACAACCTGGGGAAAGCTATTGTGACGTTTGTGTAAAGAAGGTCAAGAAATGGAAAATATTCTCAAAAGAAAGAATGTGGTTCAAACTACATCAAGGTGTAAGAACATTAGTAGGATCAAGTGAGATATTTAGAAGGACATAGATGAAGATCCACTAGTTTTACTTTTGTTACTCCTACTAAACCTTCAGGAGAGGCTCAGTAAGAAGAAATCATCCCTGACAAACCTTGGAAGCATCTAAATAAAACTCTTTAAAGTTGTCTTCTCCAGAGGTCAAAATCAGAGTTTAATGGGTAAAAAAGATACAAGAGGAGAAAAGAGTTGCAAGTAAAATACCTTGAAAGACATAAGTACTGGCTTTGAAGAATTAAATACTTGGTGGCTTAGTTTAATACTGTTTGGCCTTAGATTAGTACTGGTAGTGGTGCCAATTAGTTCTGATAGAGGCGAAAGGGAAGGAAAAGCTCAAATGATTGTTGAAGAGACTCAAGCTCCCAAAAGAACTAAAGAACAAATTCAACAAGAAGAAGCTAGTCTTGCAGAAGCCATAAGATTGCAAAATCTAGAGGAAGAAGAAACTGCCAAACAAGTTCATTTGGATGCTTTATTGGCTAAAAGATTGGCAGAAGAAGAAGAGTTAACTGAGCAACAAAAGCAAAGAAAAGCTCAAGTTCAGTTTGAAGCTCAACATTATACTGAAGAAGATTGGATCTATTATAGCTAATGCTTGATGCAATAAAATGCAGAGTTTATCTAAAAGTGTAATATCAAAAGAAACTATATTTCATTAAAAAGACTTATGCAAAAGAATGGTGGTTGACTTGGTAATATCAAAGAAAGAAATACTTAGCAAGAAGAAAGAGGCAAAAGCAAAAAGAAGATAAGCCTATGACTCAGTCACAGTTTGAGGATTACATGTCCAGAGTTATCATGAAGAATCAAGGAACATGGAAAGCTTTCCACATTGAAGTAAGTTGAAGTTTGTGAGGATATTAAAGAGAAAATTTGATAAGGCATTTAAGCAAGTTGAACTTTTTTTGTTTCCTAGAAAGTCTTAAAGCTACAAAGGCTGAGGTTGAAAAGATTTGGTGAAGATCTCAGACAACAACAACTAAAAGGCAAAAGATTGATGATATAGATGCCCATCTATAGAAGCAAAAGGAGGGAAAAAGTAGCCTGTAAAGAAAATGGGAAAAAAAAGGAATAAATAGCAAAGGACAGGGTTTTACCCACTGCTAAGGATGAAGCTGAAGAAAGATAAGCTAGTGAAAAGAAGATTTTCTTCAGGTACAAAAGGTTCCAATTAATCCTGTTCCAATAGCTTGAGTTAATCCCCTAGTATAGCAAGCCTAAAATGATCATCAAGCAAGGCAAGAAAGGTTAATATCAAAATAGTAAGATGAAAAAGGTAACTGAAAAGTTTAATATGAGCTTGGAGCCAATCTTAAAGAAATATAAAGAGAAGATCTTACAAAATTGTACAGGATTAGATGAAGAGATAATGTACAGAGGTCAAACAGATGATTATTAGAAGGGTGTTTTTTGGGAAAACTTGAAGACAATGTTGATTCACCTCTAGACTAGATTTAGTATGGAGCTTACTAGGTCAACAAAAGAATACTAAGTTGGAGAGATATGAACTGCAATGAGCATTGTTTTAACCTAACGGACAGCTGAAATTTATATGTTAGCAGAAAGTAAAATAATCCTTTAACAGTCTAATGTATGTCAAACACTGCTGAAAATGAAGCTTCTGGATGGAAATATTAATGATGATGGTTATAAAACTTTTGAAAAGTGAATGTGGAGAATCCAGCAGGTGGTTAGAAAATGATGATTGGTGTCAGTAGCTAGGAACATAAATTAAGCTGTGAACTATAGTGGAAGATAGAAGGGTTTGGGTGGTTGTGCTAACCACCACACAACAATATGGTCCATTCAGTTCAACATGGCTTAATAGCATACGGACTGTCTAAGTCCAAAGCAAACGGCTTTGGTAAAGACTTCTCAAATCCGTTGATGGTTGACAGTTTACCAAAAACTAGATGGTACTCAACTTACCAATGATTCATGTTCAAAAAGTTAAACTGGTTATTAATCCACCAGGGTGATGTCATGATTCCACCAAAGGATTAGCTAGCCCAAGAGCAAACGGTTACTTGGTAAAGGCTTAATCAAATCCGTTGATAGCTGATGATTTGCTAAAAATCATATGGTATTTCAACTCACCATGTTTCATTTACAAGAGTTGAAATGGTTATCAAAGTACCATGGTATATAAACCAAGACATTTGCCTACTTCCATAGTTTTATAAAGGCTAACAGGTAAAGAGACATCAAAATCCATTAAATTTCAATAGTCAACCTCTCACAGAAGTTTAACACGATGAGCCTGGAAGAGATGAGTAATAAACTGAAACCTTATGATTTGATGTTACATAAGTCAATGTTGCTGCTTATTCAAAAGTGTATTTGCTGAAGAGATATTGACTTAATTGCGTAAGTGCTGATTATATTATTCTCGAAGATTAGTTGCTGCAAAGATCAGGTAGTGATCAATTCAAAGGGTTGCAGTTCAAGAATAATTCCAAAGATAATGGCTAGCTTAAGTTAATATTGCTGCACTAAGTTAATACTGCTGGTACATACTTAATGCTGCTAGTATATATTTAATGCTGCCATGTTAGGAATTATTGTAAACAGACCTAAGTCTGGTAGTTATAGAGTTAAGTCTGGCAGACTTATGCCAGTACTAAGTTAAGTCTGACAGTACTATAGTTAGTACTGGTCTCATATAGTTAAGTTTGTTTATGTAACAGAATAGTTATCTTAGAGATATCTTAGGAAAGGATATGCACTATCCTTTCACACGCTTAGGAAAGGATAAGCATTATCCTTTTACATGTTTGTAAAGCCTATTAGGTTTTCCTTGGTGTATAAAAGGAACCCTACGGCATAATGTTTAGTATAAGATTGAAATAGAATTCTAATAGAAATTAATAACAAATAGAAAGTTTTACATTGTGTTCTTCTTAGTACTTGTGTTAAGATTCCGCATTAGCACATAGTATTCATAGTCATTGTCTCTCATATAGTTGATTTGGATTTATTCAAGTTAGCTATTGTCTTACAAAAGGCTAAACAGATCCAAGACTTTGGACCTACATATCATATAGTCCATAGGTCCATCATTTGTCCATTTGTCCAAGTTAACAAGTTCTTAACAAGGCTATTAAATCATAAACTTTCTTATGCGACTTTACTTACTAGTTTATACATATACATTTTTACACTTAACCAACATGTTACAATTCTTATAATCCCATTATATCATGATATTACCAATCACATAACATATGAAAAAGTGTACCAAATGATGATCACAAGTAAAAACTCTTTTTACATGTTTAAAAGTCCTAAATGGTCTAGGTATGGCCTTTACTTGAAATTGTCTCATGGTTTAATTGAAAAGTGGATGTACAATGCAAGTTGCAAGACTTTGTGATATTTCTTTGTATCTCTTGCTACAAATCCGGCCATAGATGCATATGTATGATAATATTTAGTAAATTTTGGGTATTGGGTACAATTGTGGGTATTTGTTGAAGCGTAGAAAAGTTTTGGTGGTTCCGGGTATGCCTAAACGTATTTTATCGCGAAACGTAAACACTTTACGTAACCAATAAAAATAAAATGAAAAAAGTTAATAATTACCTAACACTTGCTTGAGGTAAACATTTAATTGTTTGATGCACGTTTACATTGAATGATTATTTTTAGCTTACGCGATTTAACTTAACAATTACGATTTAAAGCAAACGCGTACATTACTAAAAATACTTAGTGAATTTATTGACGACGTCAATGACCCTAAAACACGAGGTGTTATATTAGTACTGTCAGTGTTAAGTTAATACTGCCAGGCAAGTATTACTACTGCTGGATGAAGTTAGTACTGTTAGACTTAAAGGTTAGACTTAAAAATAGTACTAGCTAGATCCAAACATAGAACTGCTAAGAGAACCGTTAGTACATGATTGAGTCATAACAAGATTTTCCATCAATCAAAGTAGTACGTTGAGATATTTCCGCCACATCCTAAAGGTTATAGGTGGTTTGTATAATTGGAGACGTCTTGATTATATACTATAGCTTAAACGATTCCTTCAAGATATCTACTACTCTTCTTATAGTCGGAATTGAAACACATACATATGTTTTAAAACCTCACTCATAATTTCCAATTCACTCTACCAGAACCTTCCACTTATCACACTGAACTAATCCAACGTCATTCAACATCTTTTTCATTCATTTCAATGGCACAGTTGAATTTTGGCGACAAGCATAAATCAGGTCGCATATTTGGTTCAATCTGAAAGTATGAGTGAATTAGAAAGAAAATCATAGGATTTTCTATTCAAGCCATAATCCTACAACGCTCTTACGAAAATCCTATTATTTTTGTGTCCTTATATGAACAATTTGGGAATAACTATTGTTTTTGACAGCAGCTACTGAGGAAGGACTTCAAGCTATTTTTGCAACTATTGATGGACATGAAAACGTCATAACTGAAGATTCTTTGAGAATACATTTAAAGTTAGATGATGTAGAAGGCATTTCTTCACTCTCCAATAAGAAATATTTAAGCACTTTAAGCTCAAAGGGGGTAAGTGACGTAATTCCTAAAAAGCCTTACATTCTTTAAAGTCATTTCTCACCCCATTGGAAGATTCTTTATCCACATAATTCAACATTTTGTACTGACTCCAAGAATACTGCATGGGATCAATCAAGCAAACAGTTGCTACATTAACAATCATCCCCAAGTCTAATCTACACATCAGTAGTTTAAACTTTTCTAATTTCATCTTGAAGCTGATGTTTAAGAATTTGGATACCCCATACAAATTCTTATTGTACACCCAGGTTATTAAATTTCAACTCCTGTCTTAACAAACAGACAAAGGTTACTCTGCTCTTACCTCATCTAGATCTTATTCCCACTCCTACTCTTACAAGTAATTTGATTATAATATGAGGAGAGCCTCTAAGCGGGTAAGTCAGAGGTATGACACCATTGCGTATGAGAGTATTGTTGGTACATATCATTTGATGAAGAGAGCACTGAATTCACACCATCCAAGGATCACATCCTTTCACCAAAGCACTATCTCAACAACCCACTTAATCATCACTATCACAGCCAGAACCAAATCAACCTACCCGAGGAAAGAGGAAACCTCTTTTTTATACCCAATGATTGTACCTCACCATGTTGATTTACTCACATGGATAGTACTAGAGGGTAGCATGCAACATACATGATTTTGATGGATTTAGTTAACAATTTAAATGACATGATTGTGATGGAGTAGTTGGAAAGACTTTCTGCACACACAAAAAAGACTTAAATAGTACTTAGCTCTCATGCCAATAGAGATACATAAAGTAAAAGAAACTGGAGTAAAGATCTGAAGTCTGGCAAGGCAAGGAGAAAGGCAAAGATTGTTCTTTCTGATGATGAAGAGATTGTAGAGGATTCTTCCAAACAAGGGGGAAGATTTCTTAAATTGATGAAGATCCAACGATTTCTCTAGTACAAGGTGAAGGTATTTCTTGGATTCCACAAGAAGAGGAAGTTCATGAGAAGCCCAATGATGAAACTGAAGTACTTGTACAAGAAGAGACTCCCACTGAAATTATAAAGTGAACATTCGAAGTTGGTGAAAAGTGAGAAAAGTGTGAGATTTGAGCATTAGTTAACACTGCAAACATACTAGTTAGTACTGCTAATCCGTCAGAAAGGTTATAACTGTATGTACCTCATTTGTATTTCAAGAAGGAGTGCCAAGGATAAAGGAAAGGCCATAAAGGGCAAACCTGCTACTCTAGAAAAGAAGGTTAAGAAAAAAACTCAAGTGCAGTTGAGTCTATGGATGCGGAGTTAGATAGGAAGAATGGAAGAAGAAGAAGAAAATCAGATTTAAATGCAGAACATAAGCAAGAGCTTTGAAGGAAGAAGAAAATAAGAAAACTAAATCTTGAAGCAGCTAAGGAGAATGTGCAAAGACAACTTGAGTCCAAGACAAGGAGGTTACTAACTCAACCACTTAATCTCAAGGAATAGACTGGAGCATGATCCAATTGTACTAAGATATCATGCTTTTTAAGAATAAACCTGTGACAATAGCTCAAGCAAAAGGAATATTATAACATACTAGAAGAATCAAAAGGAGGTTACAAAGGAGAAGCTACATCAAGATAATGAAGCTATAATGACATCAGAACCAATTTTTTGAAAGAGATATGGATCATTTCAATGACATTTAATTCCTAAAGTGGTCTTGCCATAAAAAAAGATCCTTAAATAAACCAATGAAAGTAGATGCGTTAAGATGAACAGTAGAAGAAAGAAGGTTGAAGAAGAAGATGTGAATCCTGAGCATATGTGATTGACTAATTATGAGAGAAGGAAAAGAGGAGTGAACGTGAAAAGAAAGCTGTTTGGAATTCGATAGAGAAAAACAACTTGCAAGAAAAGAGCGAAGTGACAACATAGGTCAAGAACAGCTCAAAGAAGATAGAATAAAAAGAAAGAATTAGGCATTTATAATATGAAGACAAAGATGAACTAAGAATGTGGATGACAGTATTCCAGATGAGTGAAGAATTTATAGATTCTTGAAATCTTGCATTACTAATTTTCCAATATTGATTGGAATCTCAAAGTTTATACAGTATGACATTTTACAAGATTATACATTCTGCTGTGAATACTATTTTATCAAATAAAACCTTTCATATGTATTGCTAAAAATTTTGAGTATAGACATGAATCTTAGAAGATTTACACCGTTTGATAAGTCGGAAAGATTTCAAGATAACACTCAAATGATACAATTTGTATGTTATGGGGTTGATCTAAAGACATTACTTAGAAAGATCTAAGAGCAAGAAATGACATCTGGAAGAATCAAACCCAATGGACAAATAATCATATGGACGTTGTAAGAAACATGTGGAGTCTTGCACACACGTGAATGGTGATGGTACATTGATGACTATTCATATGTTTGCGTAAGTAAAAAGTATCCACACAACCCAAGAAACACATCAAAAGATGCTAAATTATGAAATAGTGAAGCATAAGTCATCAAAGTTCAAAGGTCATTTGAGTTCTAAAATATATCAAGACTCAGATTGACGAACAATCACAAGTGGTGTTTTAGTGAGAAAGAACCTCACAAAATATTAATTGAAGATTCTAATTCGCACAATAAACTTGACAGATGTATGAGAGTAAACCACAAGTTTTAAGGAGGATAGTTGGGATTCTGAAGCTTCTTACAAGTTAATAACTGTTGGCTCAAGATTAATAACTGCAAGATGAAGACTTAATGCTGTTTAAGAAGAATGAAGAAATAAGTCTAATCTTTAGGTAATGCTAGCTTTGTTAAGTTATGTACTTCCAGTACATATGTAAGTAACGCCAGTATATTATTATTGTTAGTTATAAGGTATAGTAAATCTAGCTAGTATATTGGTATAGTACTGCTTGTGAATATGCATCTGAATAAATTAGAATAGATATGCATTATCTCTACGCATTTTGTAAAGCCCATTAGGGTTTCCTTAGGTCTATAAACGAGGAAACCTTAGAAAAGGTTAGTAGAAAGTAGTTCTACACAGATTTCAATAGATATCAATATTAGCAATCATAGTTTTTATTTTAGTAATCTATAACCAAGGCTAATTCATTAGATATAAGATCTTTTATGATTCCTTAATACAGTTTTGTACTATAGCATTATTGATTAGTTTATCCGCCATAAATAAATATGTTCAAATCATTGTTTCATTATAGTTGCTTTAGTAAATAATCTAAAGGACAAACCCTTTACCAATCGTAAAGGATAAGCGATCTATTTCAAAAAAAAAATGATCCAACAAGAATTAAAATAAGAATGACACCGATCTCCAACGTAATACTACACGGTTTTTTATCTTAGCATCGTGAATCTTTTTTGTCTTCTCTTTATAGATCAAAGAGCTCTCGTAGGCCTGATCCCCTAGTTCATTTAATTCATTAAGTTGAACTTTACGGTGATCGCCCGTGGTTTTTAGTTCAAAGTTGGTCCATTTCAAGGCCTAGTAGGCTTTATGCTTAAGATTGATAGGCAAATGACAAGCTTTACCATATACCCGCTTATAAGGAGTACAACCAATCAGGGTTTTGTAAGTGGTACGGAAAGCCCACAAGGCGTCATCAAGTTTATCGGCCCATCTTGCTCGATGCTCGCCTACCGTCCTTTCTAATATCCTTTTTAAACCTCTATTGGAAACCTCCACCTGGCCACTTGTTTGCGGGTGATACGAGGTCGAAAGCCTATGCATAACACCATATTTTTGTAGAACTTTGGAAAATTGGTCGTTACAAAAATGCGTCCCTCGATCACTAATGATGGCCCGTGGGGTTCCAAATCTAGAAAATAATTGTTTTAAGAACTTAACCACTACTCGGGCGTCGTTGGTGGGGAGCGCTTTCACTTCAACCCATTTCGAAACATAGTCGACAACCACGAGAATAAATCAGTTCCCTCTTGAAGACGGGAATGGCCCCATGAAATCGATACCCTAGAGGTCGAAAATCTCACAAACCTGAATAGGATTTTGGGGCATTTCGTCCCGTTGTGAGATCTTTCCCTGATGCTGACACGAGTCACAATGTGTGACAAGGTCCTGGGCATCTCGATAAATGGTGGGCCAGAAAAATCCAGAGTCAAAAACTTTTTTCGCGGTGTAGTTCAGGCCATGGTGTCCCCCGGTGGGTCCATGATGGCAAGCTTGGAGAATATCCATAGCTTCCTGCCTGTCTACACACCGTCGAATAATCTGATCAGCACAAATCCGAAAGAGATAGGGGTCATCCCAGAAATAGTGTCGAATATCCTTAAAGAATTTCTTTTTCTGCTGGGATGACATCCCTTTAACAAGCACATTCCCCACTAAGTAGTTTGCTATATCAGCAAACCACGGGGGTTTATTGTCGGGATTAAGAGATATCATACTAAGTGATTCGTGAGGAAAATTGTCATTTATTTCCATTTCAACACGATCTCCTTGATACGGGTTTTCTAATCTACTTAAATGACCAGCCGCGAGATTTTCTGCTCCCTTTTTATCACGAATTTCAATAGTAAATTCCTGGAGCAGAAGAACCCATTGGATCAACCTTGGCTTGGCATCTTGCTTATTAAAAAGGTATTTTAATGCCGAATGATCCGTATATACTATGGTCTTGGATAAGACTAAGTAAGACCGAAACTTCTCGAATGCATACACCACGGCTAAAAGCTCTTTTTCGGTGACGGTGTAATTAGTTTGAGCATCCGAGAGGGTCTTACTAGCATAGTGTATAGGCCTAAAATATTTGTCTTTCCTTTGTCCTAAAACTGCTCCAACGGCATAATCACTAGCGTCGCACATAAGCTCAAACGGCAAGTCCCAGTCCGGGGACACAAGGATAGGAGCTTCGGTTAACCTCTTTTTAAGAATCTTAAAAGAAGCAAGACACTCGTCCGAAAAGACAAAAGGAGTGTCCTTTTCCAAGAGGTGAGTCATAGGCCGAGCTATTTTGGAAAAGTCTTGTATAAATCGTCTATAGAAACCGGCATGACCCAAGAAGCTCCTAACCCCTTTAACCGTGGTCGGAGGTGGTAATTTTGCAATCACGTCTACTTTCGCTCTATCAACTTCAAGTCCATTTTTAGAGATTTTGTGGCCGAGGACTATGCCCTCTTTGACCATGAAGTGGCACTTCTCCCAATTTAGAACTAAGTTGGTGTCTTTGCACCGTTGTAGCATAGTATCTAAATGGGAGAGGCACGATGAAAATGAATCCCCAAAAACCAAAAAGTCGTCCATGAAAACTTCCATAGTTTTTTCAATCATATCATGGAAAATCACCATCATACACCGTTGGAATGTCCCAGGAGCATTGCAAAGGCCAAAGGGCATTCTTCGATAAGCAAATGTTCCATACGGACAGGTGAACGTGGTCTTTTCCTGGTCTTAAGGATCAATTGGGATTTGAAAATAGCCAGAAAATCCGTCTAAGAAACAATAAAATTCATTTCCTGCTAGTCGCTCTAACATTTGATCCATAAAAGGGAGAGGATAGTGGTCTTTACGGGTGACATCGTTCAACTTTCGATAGTCAATACAAACGCGCTAACCCGTGAACAATCGTGTAGGAATAAGCTCATTATTTTCATTCGTAACAACCGTTATACCCGCCTTTTTAGGTACGACGTGAATCAGGCTCACCCAAAGGACTGTCCGAGATCGGGTAAATTAATCCAGCATCGAGAAGTTTAATGACTTCAGCTTTGATTACTTCATGGATTTTAGGATTAACCCGTCTTTGTTGCTGAACAGCTGGTTTAAAATCTTCTTCCATTAATATCTTATGAGTGCAAAAATTCGGATTAATGCCTCGAATATCAGATATTTTCCAAGCTATCGCCCGTTTGTGTGATTTTAAAACCTTAAGAAGCTGCTCTTTTTCTTCACTCCTCAAGTCTTTAGCGATTATGATGGGTAACTTAGAAGTTCCCTCCAAAAACGCATACTCGAGGTGGGAAGGCAAGTCCTTGAGTACAAGATCCGGAGGATCTTCGATTGAAGACTTAATCTTTTCGGCATCATTAATTAAACATACGGGGTGAGGAGTAGGAGGGAGATCGGGTGAAGGATCATCATCAAGTAATCTTTCTAGAAAAAGAATATCTCCCTCCGAGTCGTAGGTGCCATCATCAATACCCGGTGGTATCGAATCATTGAGAGAAAGAAATGCATCGATCTCTTCCAAAAGAAAATCACTATCCCCGAAGGGAGTAAGAGAAGGGGAGAGAGACTCGACCATAGGGTCTGGAGAAAGAGTAGGACTGCCACTCATATGATTATTAAGCACCTCATGGAAATGATCCTCGCATGTAGTATCAAGAATGTCAATCTTATGGATTGATTTATCACTATGTTTTTGAGGATATTTTGAGGCACTTTCAATGTTAAAGACCAATTCCTCATCACTGATTTGCAAGGTTAACTTTTCGCCGTGTACGTCAACTAAAGCATGAGCCGTCCTTAGAAAAGATCTCCCCAATATAAGAGGAACCCGAGGATCAACTTCATAGTCAACCACCACAAAGTCGGCTGGGAATGTAAACTTGCCTACTTGAACGAAAACATCCTCGGCTATACCCTCTAGAATAGCAATAGTCCAAGTAGCTAATTCGAGGGTCATTCGAGTAGTCGAAAGTTCCGGAAGGGATAGTGTCTTCCACACGGAAAGTGGCATCAAGTTAATGCTAGCTCCTAGATCGGCTAGGGCCATGCATGACTCGAGCCCGTAGAATTCACATGGAATGAGAAACCTCCCAGTGTCTCAGAGTTTTTCGGGTAACTTTTTGAGGATCACAGCTGAGCAGTTCTCATTCACGGGTATATTTGCTATCTCAAGAAGTTTCTCCTTATTCATAAGGATATCCTTAACCATTTTTGCAAATTTAGGCATGTGAGCAAGAGCCTCGGAAAAGCTTATATTGAAGTGGATTTTCTTAAACATTTGTAAGAAACTTTGAATTTGAATATCATCTTTTCCTTGCAACTTTTCCTTATTCAACCTTGATGGATATGGAATCGGAGGTTGATGCGGATTAGGCTCGGGAATCTTAGGAGATGAAATAGGAGCAGAAGAAGTAGAAGCGGGAGACGGCTGGACAACCGGAGGTGGGACATTATTGGTACTCCCAGTGAGTACCTGATCCGTTATCGTCTCTGGTTCTCGGTCCACCTCCTTAGAAGGAGAAGGAGGAGGAGGAAGAGGAACCGAGGGTCCAGTAGCACCACTCCGAGTGGTGAAAGCTTTAAGATCTTTACGTGGGTTGGGAACGGTGTTGCTTGGCAACGAACCCAGACCCGAAGAAGAAGCGGTATTCATTTTCATGAATTGACCAAACATGCTCTTAAGCTCAATGTTCGAATTTGTCAATGAGGTCATTTGGGTTTGCATGTTTTTCATTATAGCATCATTTGCCTTCATGTAAGCTTGAAAATCACTTTGTCCCACAACTTGTGGTTGATGAGTTGGGGCTTGATAAGTTGGAGCTTGATTGAAATTATTCCCTCGTCCTTGATTTTGATTAAACACTTGGTTTTGATTATTTCCTTGATTTAAGTTACTTCCTCGGTTTTGATAATTTCCTTGATTTTTTCCTTGGTTCTGGTTGTAACTTTGATTTTGATTAAAACGATTTTGATTATTTTAAACGGGAGGAAAACCAGGAGGAGCCATTTGATTGCTAGTATGGAAGTGTGGATCTCCTTGAGGATGATAACCTTGATTATAATTATTGTTTACTATGGCTGCTGAAACGTATACTTAAATATTGTCATGATTGCCCGTAAAAGTGTTGCCATCGATGGCAGGACATTGTCAGTAAGAATGAGCACTGCCACAAGTAACACAAGATTCCTCGACAACTTTTACGGAAGCTGGAGCTGGGGCTTAAAATTGTTTCATCATAATGGCTACGGCACTAGTTACTTGAGTCACTGCATCGGTAAGTTTGGCCATCTCTGAAGAATCAACATTACTTACTTTCACTTGAGAAACAATCGGTTTGTTTCTTGAATAACAGACTTTTGACTTGTTTTCAATAATCTTCAACACACCTTGTGCACTACGTTCCAAAAGATTGCCACCGGCGGCAGAATTTAATAAATCTTGATCGGAAGGGTATAAACCATTATAGAAAGTATCGAGTTGATGTAATTCTATAAAACCATGATGAGGGCATACTCGAAGGAGATCCTTGAATCGGTCCCATGCCTCACTAAACGTTTCCTCAAATTTTTGATGAAAATTTGAAATTTCATTTAAGAGATTTGTTGTTTTTGAGGGAGGAAAGAAATGGTTAATGAATTTGGACACAAGATCATCCCAAGTGAGAATAGAACGAGGAGGTTCTTTGTCGAGCCAAATCCGGGCTGGACCATCGATAGAAAATGGAAAAAGCAATAGCTTAATCGATGTCTCGGATACATCTTTGTACCTTAACGTAGAAGTAATCTTATTAAAATATCAAATATGAGCATGAGGATCTTCAAAACCATAGAATTATTTTGAAGTTACAAGATTGATTAGACTATGCTTGAGCTCGAAATGCTCAGCCGAAATGGGTGGTACTACGATTGCCTCCGCATAACCCTCGGTGGGTGCACGGAGTAATTCTGCCATAGTACGTTGATCGACCATCGTAACTACGGGAGTTTCTTCAAGAGCGAACGGTTTGACTCTTTGTTTTGAACGTCGACGATTACGACGTTTCGGATTCGTAGAAGATTCACCAATGAATTTTGACGAAGAGCGAGTTTGCATAAACTAAGAACAAAATAAGAGAAAAGAAAATATTTTTGTTAACCGATAATCAAACAAGTGTGCGGTAGCTCTCTAAATTACTTACAAAGAAGCGGAAGAACGGGTCAGCGCGAAGCGTATTAAAAACATTTTCCTTTTGGGTCGATGTTCTTAGGATCAACCCTCCTTATACCTCTCTTATAGCTCGTAATCTAAAGGTGAGCCGTTTGCACAAGTAACACAACGGTTGATTTTGTTGGTTTTTCGATTTTTTTGGTATTTTTGTTTACTTGATATATATTCACAAAAATTGAGAAAATAAAAATATTTTTTTATTTTTTTATTTTTATAATAAGAAAATATTCACAAATGAAAAACGGTAACTTCACGGGGAAGGGTCTTCAAATACTAATCTTCAAACGGAAACACGAAAATCGTTACACACGTCCCCGGCAGCGGCGCCAAAAATTGATCCACTCCAAACCACACACACAAACAAGTATGTGTAATTAAGAGGCAAATACAATTATAGTATATAGTATAGTATTCCAAAAGATTAAAGAGATTTGTTTTTAACCAAAGCAATCTCTAAAACCTCCCGGGTCGTTTGTCCTCGGCAAAGCGTGAATAGAAAGTCGATTTAGTTTGTGATCGCGAATTTAAATATTTCAAGGGTTTGATTAGGTTTTCTATTTTACAAATAAAAACTCATAAAACATGTACAGTTACGACTAAGCATTTAAGAAATTAGACTTTAAAAAAAACGTTAACTGGACTAATAAAAGCGCGACTTAAAACCTAAATTATCAAAATTAAGCCCCAAAAATGCAAATTGAATTTTTATAAATCCTAAATGACTTAAAATAATTTTAGAAAAAAATTATATTTTTTTGATTTTTATTTTATTTATTATGAATTAAAAATTATTTTAATCTAGAAAATTAATTAAAAATACTAAACTATTTTATAAAAAATTCAAAAAATTACTGAAAGTGCTTAATACTACTACTAATGCAGGAAAAAATAAAACACCTAAAATAGGGCTTATAAATAAGCGCAGAAAAATCAAATAAGCTAGAAGAGTAATACTAAAAAATGCCTTTAAGAAATTATTGTTGCAAGATGTGTTTGAAAAAGACCCAAGGACGCGTTTGGTTAAAATATGTGTGTTAAATACGTTGGCTAAGAAAGGGGGAGGTCACAGGTTCGACCCCTGTGACCTCTTCTTTTTATGAAACATTATTTTTTTGATTTTTCTTTTTAAAACTTTTATAAAACAAGCTAAAATAAGCACTTTTAACAAAGACACCTTTTTCTGAATCTTAAAAATAAGCTGGCAATAAGCTAAACTAAACTGACAATTGGCAAAATGACTTTAAACTTAAATTTGTTTTGACTTATTTGGCTTTTTAAGCAAAAGAAAAAAACTACAACTGAAAAACAACTAGACCTAAACCTAATAAGCTGCTAAGACTGAAATTAGATAAGCCAAATAAGCTCAAAATAAGCTCAGGAAACACAACAGTACTAACCTTGAGTTAGTACTGCTAGGCTTAGCAGTTAAGACTGCTTAGCTTATAGAAAGCTCAATAAGATCAAGAAAAACTTAAACAAGCAAAACACCGACCTTAACTAGGCCCCAATAAGCACTTCTAAATCTAAATAAGCAATTTTAATTAGAATAAGCTAAAGAAAACAAATTAAGCAAGATTTGGTTAAACTGCTAACCAAACAGTCCAAAATGGCAATTTCAAGCTTAATTTTAAGCTACTATATCAATAAGCTAGCTTTCTAAACCTAAAAACAGATTAAATTCAACAACCTAACAACTTAAATAAGCAAGAAATTTGAATTTTGAATTACAAAATAGGCTAGAAAAAACTAAGAGAAAATGACAGTTTAACTATTTTTAGATTATTATTTTTTAAAGATTTTGAAAAGACTAAAAGGATAAATTGCAGACCTAAAATAAGCTGAAAAATGAAAGCTAAAATCCTGAATAAGCTCAATCAGATTAAGCTTATACTACACCTAGCTTGTTCTCAAACTCAGACCTTAAAACAAAGCTTATCTAATCCTAAATTAGCTGATGAAAATTAGACTTTTAAAACTTGAAAAACCTGTGACAGATTAAGACTTAGACCAACAGAACAATTGCACACTTATCCAATTCTATACTACTGCATTATTAGACTCAAAACAAACATATAACTTGTTTGGTTTAAGAAAACGACTCAGTCACCCCGTGTATTGTCTAGAATAGCATAGCTCGTAGTTTAATCGTAAGCATGTGACTCATGGTATTGGACCGGGTCTTTTACCCACTTGTAAGCTCATATCCTAGCCCATTAGGGCATCCAAACACATGTATTTATACCCCTTTCCAGCCATGGGAAGGGGTTGGTTGTTCATTGTATTACAAACACACACTAAGTGATTTTCTCTCACTAGAACTTCCTATTTTCTCTCTCTAGAATCGGCCAACCATCATTCCTAGGCTTGTGTTATGATATCCAATATCCTACAATTGGTATCAAAGCTTATGGGATGATTAGCCAGATTGTGTGTACATTTTCTTGGTTAGTTTAGATCAAAAGTTTGGTTTTAGAAGGTTTATGGTCTTATTCTTGACACTCTTTGATTCTCACATTTGTGGTGTTAAAGTTGGTGTTTTTATTGTTGGTATAGCCTTCTAGGATCAAGTTGTGCAAAAGAAACTAAGCAAAAACGTTCAAAAGGGTGATTTTTAGGTGTTTTTAGGTGGTAAAAGTCGTATTTTTCTTCATTGCGTTTTGTCTCATTGGCATATTCTTGGTTGCGTTTTGCCTCCTGCGTTTTGTCGAAAAAGTAAACTGCGGTTTGTCGTTTTGTAAAGGACAACAGTATTGCGTTTTGTCTTATTAGGACCTGCGTTTTGTCTCCTGCATTTTAGTTCCTGCGTTTTGGTTCTACGTTTTAGTTCCTGCGTTTTGTCTCCTGCGTTTTGGTTCCTGTGTTTTGTCTCCTGCGTTTTGGTTCCTGCGTTTTGTCTCTTGCGTTTTGGTTCCTACGTTTTGTATCCTGCATTTTGGTTCCAGCGTTTTGGTTCTGCGTTTTGGTTCCTGCGTTTTGTCTCCTGCGTTTTGTCTCCTGCGTTTTGGTTCCTGCGTTTTGTCTCTTGCGTTTTGGTTCCTGCATTTTTTCTCCTGCGTTTTGGTTCCTGCGTTTTAGTTCCTGCGTTTTGGTTTTGAGATTTGTTTCTGTGTTTTGTCTATTGAGATTTGTCTATTGAGATTTGTCTCTGCGTTTTGTCTATTGAGATTTGTCTCTGCGTTTTTTCTATTGAGATTTGTCTCTGCGTTTTGTCTATTGAGATTTGTCTTTGCGTTTTGTCTATTGAGATTTGTCTCTGCACTGCCTTTTGTCTATTGAGATTTGCCTCTTTAGACTGAGATTTGTCTTTGCGTTTTGCCTAATTGAAGACCCATATTGCGTTTTGCCTAGGGGAGACTCTGTCCATTTTATTTCTTGACTGCGTTTTGTCTCAAGACTTGACTGAGATTTGTCTAAGCTTTTTCACTGAGATTTGTCTAAGCTTCTTCAATGAGATTTGTCTAAGCTTCTTTACTGAGATTGTCTAAGCTTCTTCACTGAGATTTGTCTAAGCTTCTTCACTGAGATTTGTCTAAGCTTCTTCACTGAGATTTATCTAAGACTCTTCACTGAGTTGCCTAAGTATTATTATCTTTCATTCGTTAGACCATTTCAACAAACCAAATCATACTAAAAACACATCACCTAATCTAAACAAACAATAATCATTTTAACCTACAATCATAATAATTGTACCGTTTCCAATGATTATCATAACACAATCAATCAATCATGTCTAAAGCTTCCGATGACATTCAAGAGAGAGAATTGCATCAGTTTCAACGAATGCAAGAAAATGCAAAGGAAAGTTGCATGACATCTTTTTGGCTAATTCATTCATTTCTTCAGGTTCTTTCATATGATGAATCAAAATCCAAAAGAGTATCCGAACGTGCATTCATGACACTCTTTGGTCAAGATAATGAGACTTTCACAAGTACGATGTTCCTTAACTTGGATCAATTACAAAGGCAGCTTGACAAAGATGAATTCCAAGAAGATAAATCCATGGCTGCTTTTTAGGTGATCGACAATCAGTTTCAAAAGTTCATCGATTGGCAGTACTTCGTGGATTATGATAGTCAAATGATAGAAATGTTTTTTGCTGAATACACCAGAATCAAAGTTACACAGTTTAGAGAAACACTACTCCAACACATGGGCAATGTTAAGAAGTCTGTTGCTGAAAGAGCACATCATCAAAGACAGTATGAAAGAAGAGTGAATAACAGACAGATGCAGACGCAAGAGAGTAAGATTGATTCGGGTAGTGCATTAGATGTTGTTTCGAGTCAAGCATTGGATGCCGATTTGGTTGTCATGGAAAGCAATGTGACAGAATCAGGAATGCATGATACAAGCAGCAGTTCAGGGAATTATATCACACATGTTGTAGATGCAAATATCAGACCAATAAATAACCAAGTGCCATTTGCTGAGGTTCAATTGACTGCTCAACATAATGTCCTTGCTAATGAACAATAACATACTGATCAATCTAAACCCATTTATGACACATATCTGTTGGAAAAGGTCAATAGCAATACCTCTATTGGTTCAACAAATATGAGTCATAGGGGAGGAGAGATTGACCAGGATGCTGAACATGATCAAGTAAAAAGTCCTTTGCTTAAGGCTGAGTTTCTCAAAACAAAATATATGGTTGAAAAAGAAGTTTATAATCAACTTTCAAACAGATTTTTACAAGTTGAAAAACATTGTTTTTCACTTGAAATTTCAATACAACAAAAGGAAGAATGTTTTCAAACTAACAAACCATGTAAGAATCAGGATTCTCCTGAATTTCATGAATTTTTTGAGATAAACAAATTGAAAGCTCAGCTACAGGCCAAAACCACACTAATTTGCAACTTGAAGAATCAAATTAAAAGTGTGAAGGAAGCAAGTAATGAAGCTAAAGTTAAAAATGGTATAGATGTAATTGAAACTATTAACATCGAATTAGAACACAGTGTGGCTAAATTACTTGCAGCAAATGAGCAACTACATAAAGAAAATGAGTATTTGAAACAGACTTACAAAGAAATTTATGATTCAATTAAAAAGACACGTGTTCAGAATAAAGACAATAGTGACTCTTTAATTTCTCAAATTAATCAAAAGTCTGTCAAAAATGCTGATTTAAAAGCTCAGATTCAGGAAAAGGTTTTTGTAAATGCAGCATTAAAAAACAAATTAAGGAAGTTAAAAGGAAATAGCGTAGATACTAAGTTTGCTAAAACATCAATCTTGGGGAAACCGCCTTTACAACCATCTAGAAACCATTCAGTTGTTAGGCAACCGAATGCGTTTAAGTCTGAACGACCAAGAATTTCAAAACCACGGTTTACCTCCTAAGTTGATGAGAAAAATGTTTGGTCAAAACCAGTCACTCCTCATTATTTATCTAAAGTTCAAGAATATGTTCTTGCAAAACCTCATCACGTGATTGCATCTGGATCATCTAGGAATAGTCAAGAAGAATCTCATGGTTCTAATGATATGGCTCATAATCACTATCTAGAGGATGCTAAGAAAAAGACACAAGAAAGAAATAGGAATTCAAAACCTAGTGTGATACCTTCTGTTAGATTACAAAACACTGTTAATGATAGTACTCCAAACCCTAAGAGAATGAATCAAACATCTAGGAGTTTGCCTACATCTAAGAGTAGGTGCGTAACAATTATGGTTGTGCCCAAAGCAGATCACTCTAGGAATTCTAGTTCTTTTTTAGATTCCAAACATTTCTTTTGTTATACATGTCATAAATGCATCTTTAATGCAAATCATGATGCTTGTATAACAAAACTCCTGAATGAAGTGAATTCACGTAAGGTTAAACCCTATAAGACTAAAAACAGTAACAACCCCGTAGAACAGAAGAGTCCTACTTAGAAACCTGGTAGGCATATCTTTTTAGGACATAGGTTTTCTCCCAGAAAGACTTCCGCTGTGTATGAGAAAACATCTCCTAGATCTTATCTTAGGCGGAAACCCACGGGTAAAATTTTTCAATAGTGTGTCTAAAAGTGGATTCCTACAAGAAAGTTATTCGACTCTTGCACGAGCAAAGTTGACTGTGAGCATCCAAATGGTTCAAATGATGATATCATTAACCCATATGAATGCGATCAAACCCTTAATGTCTGTGCAGGTACTCTTAACTTAAGTGCAGGTACGTCTTTTAATCCTATAAAGGAAAGTCTCAGAGTTTGGTTGCCAAAAAGATTGTAATCTTATAAAGGAAAGACTCAAAGATTGGTTGCCGAAAAGACTGATATCTCATAAACCAGTGGTTCAAGGGATACAAATCTGATGCACATGAACAATGACGTCTATTCACATCAGTTCAGGCCTCGCTCTTCAATGACAAAATGACGTCTGTTCACATCAGTTTAGGCCTCGCTCATCAACGACAAAATGACGTCTGTTCACATCAGTTCAGGCCTCGCTCTTCAACGACAAAATGATGTCTGTTCACAATCAGTTCAGGCCTCGCTCTTCAATGATAAATTGACGTTTGAACACTATAGTTCAAGCCTCGGTCCTCAATGTCAACAAAATGGCGTCTGCTGACAACACTTCAGGCCCCGCTCTTCAAAGAAAAGAAAGGTGTACGCTTTAGTGCGCTTTATCTTTAGAAGAGGAGAAATCTTCTTGCTTAAGACCATTCTCATCAACAAGCTTCATGCTTTTCCATGCTCGTTCTGTCATCAAGTGGATCAACGTACCTTTGATTGTAGTCTTATTCACTTATTCAATCAAAAATGGCAACCTCATATGCAATTTTTGAGGGGGGAAGTGTGAATAAACTACATGTTGATTGATGATTTACAAATGGTCATACGGCTCCTACACACATCAGTTCAAGACCCGGTCCTCAACTTTTGACTCCTGGAACAATTAGTTCAGGACTCGTACCACAACCTCCTTCTCCAACACCTAATGTTCCACCAACAAGGAATGATTGGGATTCGTTATTTTGCCCTATGTTTGATGAGTACTTTAATCCTTCACCAAGTATTGTTCAACATGTTCTTGTAGCTGTTGTTCAAGAACCTGTTGTTTCAACCGGTACACCTTCATCAACGAGAATTGATCAAGATACACCTTTTATAAGTACCTCACAAACCACTTAAGAAGAACAGTCTCATGTTATTCCTAATAGTGTTAAAGAAGATGATCATGGTATTGAAGTTGCACACATGGATAATGATCTGTAATTTAGGCTTCCAATTCTAGAACCTAGTTTTGAAGAATCCTCTTCCCGAATTTTTATCCCAACCTACGTGCATTCAGTAAATCAACCACAAGAGCACATTGAAAAATGGACCAAGGATCATCCGCTTGACAAGATTATTGGTGATCCTTCCAGACCGATATCCACAAGACTCTAACTACAAACCAAAGCCCTGTTCTGCTACTATGATGCTCTCCTCTCTTCAATTGAACATAAAAGTTATAAAGATGCATTAACCGAATCCTGTTGGATTGATGCCATGAAGAGCTTCATGAGTTATAATATTTAGAGATTTGGGAGCTAGTACCTCGTCCAGATCAAGTGATGATTATTATCTTGAAGTGGATTTATAAGATGAAATTAGATGAACTGAGAGGTGTTCTGAAAACAAGGCAAATCAAGGAGCAAAAGGAAAATGGAGTGGTTGAACTTTACTTCGTTGACACAGAATTTCAGCTGTCATATATCTTCTCCAAGCCGTTGGGACGATAAAAACTTGAATTTCTCATGTAAAAGGTTGGAATGCAAAGCATGTCTCTGGAAACGCTAAAAAAGCTACCAGACGAAACAAAAGAGTTATGGTGGTATCTTTTCATGTATTCTATGTAAATATATAAAACCAGAAAAACACAAAAAGATTTTCATTCTTATAAAACTTTTCAAAAACAAAATACAAAAATATAAAACCCACAAAAACCATAAAAATCAGAAAATAGAAAATACCAAAAATAGATTTCAAGACATGTCTTCTGTTTATCGATAACATTTACGGACCTAGAAATGTCGTTCAATAATGACACGGGTCTTTAAATGAAGTTCAAACAGAAGTTTTAAATGTTTTTCAAAACATGTCAAAAATGGCTTGCTATTATTTCTGATATGCAACCCGGTTTTCAAAATGAGGAAAGCACGTCGCCAAAAAGATGGCTGTTCCTAACAACGGGTGATTAAGTTCTCCCGGGCATGGATTACTTTATATCCGTGCACCCTCGATCTAATGTACGTTTCAGTGCATTATTTCTTGATAAAGAAGAGAAGTCTTCTTTTTTAACCAAATAATTTTTCTTCTATGATTCTTCAAAAATTATTTGTGTTAACCATGGTGGTAAAAAGTTGTCTTTACAATGGATCAGTGTTTTAAGGAATTTCACAAAAAAGATTTAAAAGCTAATTCAACCACTCAAACTATGACTATAATTCTTTAAATAAAAAATGGGTCGTTATTTGAGGGGGAGAATGTGTCATCAAATAATCTTTTAAAACAGTCTTTCAAAATAAGTCAAGGTATACAGGGATAAAGTTTTTGATAATGACGGATCACATTTTCCAGGGGAGTTAATTTATATTAACTACAAGGGCTTTAGATGTCATTTGTTTAAAACTTTGCAGACTTATTTGCAATTTGAGACTTAGTGAATTCAGGCTTTAAACTACAAACGACCAATATTGACAACATCTCATAGTTTATAAAAAGGCTTAGGAATGTTTGGATATAATCACATTGTTTTAAAAGCCTTGAAGTGTTTCTGATTCAATTAATGCTCCCTTAAACAGTCAACCACTATGCTTATTCTTAAAAAAGGAGTAGAAATATTTGATAAAAGAGGTACTCATAGGTATGATGATACCTTTAGATAGTCATTATCCTGCAGGAAGAAATGTTTACATCCGAGACTTAGTTGACTTAGGGATTGTCATTTCGACTATTTAGAGGGAATAATTGTGACTTCCAAGACTTAGCTAACATTGGTGTTTCAATTTATATCATCACTATCTTGCAATCAGAAATACGTTCATCAGGGACTTAATTGACTTTGGTGTTATGGTTTCGAAATCCTTGTGTACTTTGGATATTTGGGCTCTATACATGAAGTCTTCTCAGTGCGGCATACAAGAAAGATTTGAATCTACTCATGAAAGGACTGTTGGTTTGGGGGAAGCTATGACAACTTCCATCTGGAGAGTATCGAGACAGACTACATATTTCTTACATGGACAAAATGATTGTGCCACTTTCGAT